>JAQMYJ010000037.1:3930242-3946038 GCA_030014305.1 Clarias laeviceps | reverse complement strand
TAATGTTTATCAGTACATTACAGAAAATAATGAACTTTATCACAATATGCTAATTTTTTGAGAAGGACCAGTATAGAGTAAAAAAAAAAAAATAAAAATAAAAATCCTTCTCCTCACTGTGAAAGCGCTCCATAATCATACTCCACCTTACCTTTCACAGCATCTACAGTTCTTCACCCCTCTCACACTCTTCGTTCTTCCTTATCAAGGCTCCTCTTTACACCACCATGGGGTTCTAGAGCCTTTAGCTGCACCACTCCACGTCTCTGGAATTCTATTCCAGAAAACATCTGTAACACAGACACTCCAACCACATTCAAGTCATGTGTTAAGACCCATTTACACAGAAGCATTTATCTCACATGATGTAAGGTTGCAATCAAATCTTCATCATTTTTATAACATGTTTTGAGGTGATTCCCCCTAACAATTTTTTAAAAATATAATATTGTTTTATTGTTATTTATGAATTATGTAAGTTATTTATTTCTTGTTTGAATTTTGGATGTTGAGCTTGAGTGACTATACAGGAACCCAAAATGCTATAATACAATCATACTATACTACGTTATGCTATAATAAAACAACTAAAATGCATAATAATAATAATAATAATAATAATAATAATAATAGTATTATTATTATTTAAACCAGCTCTTTGGGCTACACAGCAATTCTGCTGGTATGAGAACTATCCCACTCAAGAGACCTTTTGAGAAAGCGAACAGCTGAAAGTTTGAGATGAGTGCAGGGTTGGATATTAGGGTCTAGTTAGGGTTCCAGCTGGCTGGTTAAGGCAAACACAGGTGCAGTAGTTGAGGTTAGTTGCTGCTGGTGCTGAGGACTCTGCTGACGATGGACGCCGTGCATATGGATTTTAAAAGATCAATATCTCTATACTGGGTGATAGCTTCTCCGTAACCACCACTGATAACCACTCCAGTGGCTCGTATGACAATGAGGATCACATCGGCATCTGTTTTCCTCTTTTAGGCCAATATTATAGTCAGACAGAACCGATAGATGTATTATTATTATTATTATTATTATTATTGAGCATGTGTTTGGGAAATATTGTAATTTTTGCACAATTTAATTAGCATGGTTAAAGCAAAAAAAAAAAAAAAAAAAAAAAGTAACATTTGAATCTGATTGATCAGATGGTATTGATTAATTTCCTACAACAGCAGCTCTAACTGTAGTCCATGTAATAGGAGTAATAATAGTAGCAACGTTTATATTAATATACTTTCCTCAATATTTTATACAAAATTTAAAAGGTGAGTATGTGACACAATATCAACATGGCTGCTCACACCACAAAAGTACCACTGCTATTAAAAAAATAATAAAATAAATGATTAAAATATTTCTCTCTTCCTCTAATAATATACAGTACACATTTCTTCGTTGTCAGCTGACCAATCATAGAGAAGAAGCATGAAAATAACTGACCAATCAGAGCGCAAGAGGCGGGGTTTGTTTACGGGTGGGAAAAAAAAGATGCTCTTAGGAATGTTGTTATAAGCGCATTGGGGGGAAATCCGCTTATAAAGAGACTAGTACAGTATATCACAATAAATATAAATATCAATACACAGAGAGTAAATACAAAAAATGTAAAAAGCCGTGAGAGACGTGATTTTGAGACGTGATTGTGTTCCATAAAGCGACACTGCGGTTGGTTACTAGTGCCAAAGTGCTGCCGTCTTGTGGTAGGAGGGAGTTACTACAGTAATTAGGTAGTTGTAGTAGTGGTAGTAATAGAAAATACCACAGTAAAATTTAATTCAAATTTAAAAAGCATAAGTCCAAAAACAAATTCTGTTAAAATAGGCGATAAAACATTATTATATTAGCAATACTGAGATTTAAATACTTTAAATGAAAAATTTTTAATCAAGATGTTTAGTTATTTAATATGCTGAAGTGCCATCGTGTGGTAGAAGTAAAGTATTACATACTTAAGAAAATACACCAACAGTAAATAATAATAATAATAATAATTGTATATATTATATATTTATACATAAAAATAGTATATTGAATATAATTATTATAAATTTAAGTTGCATAAAACCCAAATAAACTTAATAGAAAAAATAGAGATATACGAAAACATTAGTATATCTGCACACAGAGATTTGAATACATTCTATAAAAGTATTTTATACAGCTTTTAATACCGAGATGTGACTTTTATTTGTCCAATAACTAATTATTTAAAGTGCTACGAACAGATTTACTACACACTTAAAAAAAACAAAAACAAAAACACTACAAATTTAAACTCACTAGAAATAAAAAAAATCATTACACATAATGATAACATTCAGGGAATTATATTTATAATTTAATATACCTTATATAAATCAAAAAATGTTTAATATGAATAAAAAAGCAGTTTTTATTTCGACATATGTAGTTATTTTAAATGTTTACATTTTAATTCTGCATTGTGTGGTAAAAATTTTTTACTACATCTTCCAGGAAATACATCCAAACTAATTAGGGAATAATAATAATAATAATAATAATAATAATAATAATACAAGTATACATTATAACTTTATACATTTAAACTGTATTTTAAATAATATTTAAATACTACAAATTAAAATTCCATGAAACAAAATAAACTTAATAAAGGTTTTTGAATTCGAGATGTGATTGTTTCCCAATAAAACGATATTGTTTAATCATTTTTAAATGCAGAAGTGCCCTCGTGTGGACGAATAGAGGTACTGCATACTTCAGTAAAAATAATTCATTATATTAAACAATATTAAAAAACTAAAAATGTAAATCAAAACCTGAAGGGACACATTTCATATAATGTCAGCATACAGTGAATTATATTTATAGTTTACATATACATTATATAAATAAGAAAAATGTTTTCCATAATGTGACAGTTATTTTAACTGCTTATTAAAACACAAAGATTAGTATATTATCAAACAGAGATTTAAATATTTTATATAAATAACAATGCAGTTTCTAATTTAACATGTTATTTTAAATGCTTCCATTTTAAGTCTGCGTGTGGTAGAAAAATGTTAGTACATATTTTCGGAAATACAGCAAAACTGATTACATAATAATAATAATAATAATAATAATAATAATAATAATAATAATAATAATTTAGTTTTAATTTAGTTTATTTGTGTTTTCATGTGTGTGTATTTTATTTATTTATTTATTTTTTAAACGTGAGACAGTGTTTAGTGCTAAAGTTACTACACTCTTCTGGAAATACACAAAAACGAATTAGGAAATACTACTACTACTAATAATAATATAGATATATAGATCCACAGCCACAAGGATTCACAACACAGAATTTCTAAAAAAAAATAAAAAAAATATTCCCATTTTTGGTACATGGTCAGGGCTACTTTAGCATGAATGAATTAATCAATACGCATGGCATGGAGGCGATCTGCCTGTGGAACAGCTGAGGTGTTACTGAAGACCAGGTTGCTTTAATAGCGATGGTGAGTTGCTTGACAAGTCAAGCACAGTAATATCACCGTCAGCAAACCAGCTAGTGGTAGTTAAGATGCTAAGTCCTGCTGGTCCTCAGCATCTCCATAAAACTTGTCAGCAGACAGAAGCATGACGTCTTCTAAAATCTCCTGGTAGACGGAATTGTTGACTTGATGAAATGAGGTGGACCAACACCAGCAGATGACATGGCA
Source organism: Clarias laeviceps (assembly GCA_030014305.1). Lineage (NCBI taxonomy): Eukaryota > Metazoa > Chordata > Actinopteri > Siluriformes > Clariidae > Clarias > Clarias laeviceps. The sequence goes on along the minus strand of JAQMYJ010000037.1, from coordinate 3,942,334 downwards.
ACCCAAATAATCACCAACTGTGATTATTTAACATCACATTGGATGTCAAGCAACTTGGACTCTATGCATTTCCACTTTTCCTCCAGATTCTGGGATCTTGCTTTCCAAATGAAATACAAAATGTATTTTCATCTGAAAAGAGGATTTTGGACACTGAACATTGTTCCAATTCTTTTTCTGGTTAGTGCAGGTGAAGACGTCTGTACATGGTGGTTCTTGATGCACTGACTCCAGCCTCTTTCTACTCCTTGTTAAGCTCTCCCAACTTATAGAATAGGCTTTGCTTGACAATCTTCTTAAGGCTGCGGACATCCCTGTTGTCTGTTCATCTTTCCAATTACATCCTTCCCTTCTAGTCAACTTTCCATGAATTTGCTTCAATACAGCAGCATTTAATTTGAAAAGTGAAATCCTCATATATTTTTGATTTTTAATCAAAACTTCTCTTGAAGTTTCCACACTTGGTTATGTTTCAGGGTGGCTTCTCATCTGCTCGTGTTGATCTACTGCGTTCTACCTGGACCCTGTACAGGATGAGTGATATAGAAAGTGAGTGGGTTATTGAAAACCTTCATTTTCTTTCAAATACAAAAAAATCTGTATAAAATAAGTTATATAAATCAGCTTAAAATCACATATATTATAATAAATACATACTAAATTGTCTAAATTCTTGATTAAAAAATAATTAAGCTTTTTTAGATTTACATAAATACAAGTCTGGATACTGATTAATAGCATAAACTCTGAAAAAAGCAGAAATATGTTTAAAATAATTAAGCAAAAGTGAACTAATTTAAAGATATAAATTAATTAAATATTAAATAAGGATAGATGTAGAAAAGACATAAAATCAAAATATATTTAATATATATTATACTCAGGGTGGGTGAAAATGAACGAGGCGATAGTTCATGACTAGTATGACTGGGGCGCTACCCCATGGTGCATCACCCCATTTTGCTCTTACTGTGGCGTGTGTGGTTAGACCCAGATTTTCCAGGACATTGGCTGTCCAAGAATGTGATTTGTTCCTGTGGGGCTACACAAAGGAGAAGATGTAGAAGACAAAGCCTTGCACACTGGAGGACTTGGAGGCTCGGATTCAGGCGGTTCTCAGCACTATTCCATATGACTTCCTTCCAAAAGACTGCAGACGGCTGTTTGAGGAAACTGATTTAATTTAAAGATTTGTTTTCATTTTCCTATATAATAAAGTACATGTACAATTCGTATTAGAAATATGGACTTTATTACCAATTTCTTAGGCCTAGTTACTTTTCACCCACCCTGTACATTAGATTAGTGTAAATAATCTCTTTAGTGCTTCTAAAAGTCTTTTAGTAAAGGATTGATAAACAAGATGCATTATGAGTGAGTGAGCCAGTGGCACAGGAAAACTCAGCTGGAGCAAAAACTCAGCAGGGAACTCCATCTTCTTCTGCCCACGAATTCTCATTTGACTTGCTCACTGGGGGGTAAAAGCATCTGCAGATCTGTTGCGAGACAATCTGTGCTGCAGAAAACAGTCTGATACATGAGATCTTTTTGGCACAGATTTGACTACGGCTGAGAGACACAATACTCATTTAAAACAGATGTTTTAATTTTATTAGGAAAGAATACTGAACTACATACTGGAACACAGTGCATTAAATGTATTATATTATACATCTTATATTATCTACACCAATCTGTTTTGTCTAAAAGATTTAAATTCTGCATCAACGGTAAGAGGAAGTTACCGCATTTCCATAAAATACTTAAAAAAGAAAGCGCTATAACAAAATAGTAACAAAAGAAACCCATAAGCGTATTACATTTAAACCTCCAGGCACTATATTAGGAACACCATGCTATAAGAAAGGCTCGCTTTGCTACTAGAAAAGCCTTGATTTTTTGTGACATAAATTCCTTGGAAATTCTGGTTGTTTGTGTAAAATTGTGATTTTCCTCCTACAAAAGTGACCAGTCCTGGGTGCCAGTTCATGTTTCCCAAGTGAGGTCAAAAAAGAATTGTTAGACTGGTTTGAGCAAACAGTAAGTATATCCTCATTCAAATAGCCACTCTGTACAGCCATAATGAGCAGAAGAGCATCTCAGAATGGACCACACAGTGAACCGGGAGGCGGATGAAGTACATCCAGTGAATAGTGGACAAAGAATAGACCACACTGTGTTCAGTAAGCGTTAATCATTTTATTGTTGATTCTGTTATATATTTAATATTGTATATATATTTTAATTACTTCATTAATTTATATATTTATGTTAGATATCTTAAAAACAACCAAGAAAGACAACAAGAGCTCATAACGTCTAACAGATTGCATTTGAGCGTTTATACAGGAGAGCGTAACAGTGTTCACATGGCGTGTTTGCAGGTCAAAGTGCCGTCCTCCAGCAGGAGTTTTTTACTCCACACATCCGTACATCTCACACACTTTTTACAGAACGAAGGAAAATGATGTTGTGCAAAGTGTCACAACTGTTGGATGAAAGTTTTATATACAACAATAACATCATATCTTATAATACATTAAAAAACAAACAACAAATTTACAGGACGCTCCCATTACTCCAGATTTAGTCGATCACCCAGAACTTTTTACTTTAACAAACTTACAACCTCCAGTTTCACCGATCCACCACATCCGAGACTGTATTTTATTTCCTCTTAAAAATATTACATTTTTATTTATTTATTTATTTACTACACTCTGTACTTGTCTTAAACATCAGATTCTTTTAAATTGTGCTTTTTAAAAAATACATGGCAGAGATTAAGCTGCTTGTATCACCGTTAACAGATTAATAAATAATTCTGTTTAAAACATTCAGTCAAAGTAGCACACGACATTATCACTGATACACAACACACTGATTGCACTGAGATCAATGGCCTAAACAAACCACACACACACACACACACACGCACACACACAGAATAAATATATATCATATATATAGTCATACATAGTATTTGTAAAATATACTGTATATACCAGTAGCTTATATGAAGGAATGGGGAATAGAAAGTTTGTAACGTCTTTGGCTCACAAATTCACGACTGGACCATAAACCTATTTATATATAGAAATTAAATTTAGATCCGACAATACACTATACAAACAAATTCAAAACGACAGTGCAAACATTTCAACACAATTTAGATTTAGGCATGTGCCAATAACGAAGAAGGTTGGAAAGCAAGCTGTAACAAAGCTAACAATTTGATTTGTTTCAAATTCACTACTCTACATTATTAGCAGAGGTACACATCATGTAGAAAAAAAACCCAGCTAGCTAAGACACTATGACGCGCTCATAAAGCCAGTTCATGATGTCATCAGTATTAGCTGACTAGCTTAAAATGAAATGTGCTAGTTAGCATGTGTTAGGGAGCTAGCACCAATATCTTCCCTGCTAGCATTTACCAGCTACTAGCCACATCAACATGTAACACCACACCACTACAGGATATATTATTTAGCAAAATTAGCTAGCTAGCTATAACACGTTCTCATAGTGCAATACAAATGTTAAGCATTTACTGTGGAATAAAACTTTAGTATCAGCACATGCCTAGTCAAAAATAAAGAAAGAAAGACTTTGATGTGAATATTTTAGCTGCGTTCAGATGGAGTCGTATGTTTCCCATGCTTTCCAGAAGATTCTAATGTCAGACATCAAAATCTCCTGAGTATGTAAGTTATGACTTCTCTGTTGATGGTGAATTTTGAAAAGTATCTGAATATGACAGAACCCTTGGATGTTTGGTTAGCAACCGTAGCATTATGCACACATTTTCTAAAAATATCTGAGGGAAATGTTGATATTTCCGTTTTGTTTTTTTCCCCGTATTGTGACTTTGTATTGTCCATATATACTGTAGAGCCATTAGCCTCAGAAATCAACAAATATAGAAGAGTTTGGGCAAATGAGAAACTTCCTGTTATTGCCACATTAACTATAAATACATGATTATAAATTTACCAACTAAAATGTGTCTACTTTTAATATATAGATTATAATTAATTTCCTTTTACTTTCAATCAAAATTTAAACAGTTCCGCAGCTGTAGCTCAAATCTAATACATTATTTACTTGGACACATGTTCATGCAGCCAGTTGCCACACTTCCAGGTTTGTTAATCTTTGGTAGTGAAATGTCTGATCCTGTGTGTGAGGCATCCAGCTACATGACCCTGTGGTCTTTTAAACATCTGACATTATAATTTAGGAACTCCCTGCCATCCCAGATTTCACTAATCAAACCCAAGAGCTGAAAGGGATCCTTCAGGTTTATTTTCAAGTCTGTCTTAAATGTGATTGTACTCATAGTTAGTAACCTAGTAACCAAGTAACCAAGTGTAAGGATCAATCCAATGATGGAAACTTCAAAGCACTTTTGTAAGTCACTCTGGATAAGAGCGTCTGCCAAATGCCTAAATGTAAATCAAAATTGAGATGCATATAAATACATTATCATAGATCATGGTCATAAATTTTCCTCTTCTGCACACAGACCATGAAGTTTGTCACCCTGTACGTGAGTACGATGTGAGAAATCAGGGCCAAGTTCCTCAACATTCTGTGCAAAACTGCATTCCAAAGTTTGGCTGAGAATCTTATGACGCTACTGCAGTCTCACCGAGCCAAACTGAGTTTGTATCTCTTAAAGTTACAGTCTGCTTAGTGCGAATTTCATCTTTTCTTTCCTCATAACTTTGTACTAAATACAATGATAGACTTGAAAACTCCCAAATTGGCCCTTTTTTTATTTGGGAGAATGAGAAAACTTCCAGTGAGTCCAATTTCAAAGCTTTATAAAGGCCCACATTTCACCAATCAATACATTGCAGAATTCAAAGATCAGGAGCTTTCTGACAGCCCAGATTTTGCAAACCTACACAGAATTTGGGTGAACGGTAAACTTTCCCATTATTCCAATGTCAAAGCATTCACACATGGGCGTGTCAGATATTTGGAGTTTTCTGACAGCCCTGATTTTGTTAACCATACTTGGAAGCTTGAACATTTGGGACGATAGGAAAACCTCCAGTTATTCCAGTGTCAAAGTGCTCAATTATTGACCAGTGCAAGATCTTTTTGATATCCAGAGTTTCCAAAGCTAAAGCTTGAATGTAGCAGAATTCAAAATAATAGGTAAATGTATTATTATTCCAATTTTAAAGCATGCATGCATTGCTGAACTGGAAGACGGTAATTATGGTTACTCCCATATATCACAAAATCTTTAAGCTTTGTTCTCGGTTTCAGTATTTCCCAGTTGCTTAGAAAACGTCTTCTCACAGTTAGAACGATTTGAATGCCAAAGGTATGATTTCAAAAGCATGGTTCGACGAGTTCCATCCGAACACGTCGTTATTATCATAGAGCATTTCTGCTGGAAACCAAAGACACATTTTCACCTCACAAAGGCGCTAGTTAAACACAAGATCTACAGCAGTGATGATCAGCCCTGTTCCTGGAAATTTACAGTCTCACCGCTCGGGTCCTGTCCTGATGAATTAGCATGTGCGAGTTTAGATCTAAAGGAACAGGGTTGTTCATCCTCACTGAGCTACAACAGTAAGAAACACGACCACAGACGTCACATTGCACACGTACACAGGAAGAAGATCGGACTTTGTTAAAAGGGTGGTGCGCCTTGCTCTTTGTCTTTGTTATGTATTTACAACCTGAAGCACTGTAACTGTCCCATTACACATAATATATAGTTATTATAAATATATGCATACTGTATATGTATGGGTGTAAATGTGATTAAAACTATGTGCTGTGCTTTTTTTCGGACTGTGTGAAGGGGGAGTTTCTATCATACACACTCATGCCACAAAGAGGGACATTATTCGAAGTGAATTATTACACAGTACATGGACTGATTTGTATGTGTATGTTTGAATTGTCTAGTTATATTAATACCCTTAGTGTTTATCTAATCATCATATATCACTAAGTTTTAGTCCACACTAACACCAGCAAATTTGAAAACACATATTCTTATTCCTTTGCCTTTCCAGCTACTCTTTTAGTATTTTATGACCACTGAAATCCATCATCCAAAAATGATAAACCAGAAAACATTTGTCATTTCTATCTATTTTTTAACATAATGTAGACAATTCCTACAATATATCAGACATGACTCAAATGTAGTCTGAACTTTCTAAATTTCTATTCATTATACAGTAATGTATACTTGCACACCTGTTTGTGTAGTCAGTTGGTATGTTTGGTGAGATAAGGGCTGTCAGAGAACATCTAAACAGCACTAAACAAGCCCAGAAATTAGGCAAATGGCAATACAAACAGGAAGTTCAAAGCCTTTCTGAAGACCCAGATTTCACCAACTTAACCCAGACTCTTGCAGAATTCGTACGAATAGGAAAAGTTTAAATTCCCAAGCAATTGTGCCTGGTCAAGTTGGTCAAGTTTATAAGCTTTCTGAAGACCCATAATTCACTACCAGAACCCAGAGGAGAATTTGGAAGAATGGGAAACCTTCCTGCTATCCAAGTGTCAAGGATTTATGCATTGCTAACTCAATAATGGATAAATCTAAAAAAAAAAAAGGTTCATGAGGCATTTAAAGATACTATATGATTGTCATGTGATCTCAACGATTGCAGGATGCTGTGTTTTCTGTATTAATGCACCTTCAGTAAACACATTTTCCGGTTCAGTGATCCAGAGCCTATTCTGGGAATCACGGATATCTCTTGGCACCCTACGACGTACCTTCTCAACTAGGGGCAGAATTGGAGAGAACATGCTCCACAAGAAACTCCATACACTCCTGTCCTCAGGGTTGACCTCTAGAGCTGTGATGTTGTAATCATACCTTTCGTTGCTTTGTGACACTGTAGCTTGCAAAGAAGCATTTTTTATGTCAACGTGCAGAAGTGTGAAGGCTGAAGGTCCAGTGTGCACGCTCAGTAGGCTGTTCTATCATTTTCAGCTTTGGGAAACTTAATTTGTCTGTTTTCAGATTTTTCAGTGTTAGTGCAGACTAGGCCTAAATATCTCACTAATACTAGACACATCTACCAGTTTGACGGGACACAGTGCACTTTAAAACTACATTTAAACTGTTAAACAGGGACATAGCAAAGGTTTACACTCATTGGATGTTAAACAGGGCTTCCTCCAGAAGATGGCGCTCTGTACAACTCTATCACAGGTCTTGTCCAAGTCTCTCAATCTCCTCAACGAGGAAGTCGATGTCTGACTTGGTGGCAGCGTGATTGGAGATGACCATGCGGAAGAAGTTGACTTTGTCTCCCTGCGGCTGGTAGCCCACCATGGTGGTGCCGCACTCCATCATCATCGCTTTGATCTTTGGTGCCACCTTGAGTGGGTAGAAAAAACATTGCAAAAATGTTAGCATGAGTTAATCTGTGGTGTGTGTGTCATAAGCATCAGATATGTGAGAATAACCTTGTGCAGTTGTTCCCTTCTCTGCTCTCCGTCTGGCATGTTCCTCATACTCGGTGGAATGTACCAGAAACACACATTAGTGTGCTGGGGCTGGAGATAGACAGAGAGAGAGAGAGAGAGAGAGAGAGAGAGAAAGATAATAAGGAAGGAGTTTGATAAAAGAGAATAAGGAGATAAGAAAGGATGGAAGTGTGTAAAAAAAAAGAAGTAAAAATATACAGAAAGACAGAACAAGAGAATGAAAAATTAAGTGAGGATTGAGAAGTAAAATTGGGAAAAAGGAGGAAGAGTCATAGGGAGTGGGAGAAAAAGATAGTAAGAGAGGAGTTTAAAAGGAACAGAAAGGTGTGAAATAAAGAGAGGAGGTAAAAGTTGAACAGAGACCAAGAAGCAGAATTAGGTAGAAGAGGAATTGAAAGAAGAAGAGCATGAAAAGGGGCAGGAAAGAAAGAAAGAAATTAAGAGGTAAAGAGACTTTGAGAAATGAGAAAGAGAATGAGAGAAGATAACTGTTTGTGTGTGTATGTTACCTCTCCTTGGAAGACCATTTGGTAACCCTCACGATTCTTGATTTTGTTGTAGAGATATTGAGAGATCTCCAGACAACGGTCCACATGCTGCTCAAACCCGACTGTGCCCTATGCAGAGGAACATCATGTATTATTCTCTCTCTCTCTCTCTCTGTCTCTCTGTCTCTCTTGAAAGTCACAGAAGTAACACAAGAACACCATCAGGGAGGAATTTAATGACTCAGCATAAGCAGCTGAGGCTCGTGTACCGTTTATAGCAAGTGATTGATGAAAAGAGACAGGCTGAAGCACAGAGCTTGGAAGTCATGAATGTCAGATCCAGGCCAGATGTGACATTTCATAAATCTTTTTTGAATAAATAAAGAAACACGTTGGACGTAACCCACCTTGGCTTTCCACATGAGCCAGAATTTGAAGATGTCTACATGTCTGCCACACTGGATGGCTTTATCTCCTGTATCGTATGTCACATCGTACTGTTTATCAGGCTGGAACAGGTAACCGGCACACATGGAGTTACAGCCCTGCAGAATCCCCTGAAACACACCAGAGACATCACGACTGTTACATCACATGCTATTACTGTATGAACCTCCATTTTGTTGATGCTTTCATTCAGAGGTTCACCATGACACTCATCATACCATCCTGATGTTGATTATTTTTCTGTAACAGCATCTGTTTTAGACCTTACATACTGTAGGACTCAATTTATTGGCCATTTTGTGGAGGTTTTTGTATTTTTGTCTGAAATCCCAGTGGATGGTACACGTCCCCTGCATAGTTCACAATTATTACCCATAATTCTAAATATAATAAATCTTGTAATAACAGTCAGGAGAACAGGTGGCCACAAGCATAGTAACAATAGTTTTAAACATCTAAAAAACTGACTACAAATGCAAAAACACTTCTTTTCTCCACTTTTCTCTTTAGTTTGCGCTTGTGTTGTCATGGTTACCTTCTCTCTGACCAGGATGGCTGAGCACTGCAGTGGCACGCCCATCATCTTGTGAGGGTTCCACGTGACCGAGTTCGCTCTGAAAGAGACACAATCATATATACATATATATATATTTGGGTGGCTGAGATGTTGACTAATAGACCTCTTTATTTTATATATCTATATTTTGCCTATCATTCTACAATTACACTTTGCACATTTTGATTTTTTTTTTATATTGTAGTGATTTTTAGTTTTATTGAGTGTATTCTTTTATTGTAGTGAAATCTTTCTATTCTATTCTATCTATTCACTTTAGGTCACAGACAATTGTATAAGCATTTCACTTGCTATCATACTGGCTATGGTTGTGTGCGTGACAAAATTATTTAGAATTCTTAGCTTACATCCAATTATTATTATTATCAAAAAAGTAATGGGGACAAGTACTAATAGAGATCTGCTATGGGAAGAACCTCGCTGCCCTATGCTCGCTCTATAAACAGAAAAGTTTGAGATTGTAATGATCTTCCTAAATAACAAATAACATGGACTCAATCTATCACATACACAAAGAAAGTGTAAGTGCATATTATGTGGATGTGGCTTAAATGTGCTATATTCAAGGGGAAGTAGTAGCTTAGTGGAAAAGATGCTTAACCACTGGTCAGAAGGTTGTGAGTTCATATCCAGCATCCCTAACTGCCACTGCAATTTTGACTCTCTCAAGATCACTGAAGTTAGCGGGTGATGCAATTAAAGTATCATTTTAACAATAAAGAGTCTTTTTAAAACTAATTTACCAACACATCTTAGAAAATTTTATTCTTATTCCTATAATCACTGCCTTCACATTGTTTGCATGAGTCTTTGACTGCTTGACCAGTGAGTGTCAGGTGTCTTTTCAGAGCCTGACAAAACCTGAAAAGACAAACGCAGTGTTGTGCTTGGAAAAACAATTTTACCTCTGGATACCGTTCAGCTTGTGACGATGTTTCCTCGACATCAGAAGACTGCCGCCCCATGCACCCTAAATATCACACACACATTATTGTCTTCATTATTATTCATTCATTCATCGTCTAAATCGCTTATCCTGTGTACAGGGTCGCAGGGGCCAGGAGACTTAGAGGCGCGGTACACGCTGGACAGGGTGCCAATCCATTGCAGGATACACACACACACACACACACACACACACACACTACGGGCAATCTGGGAACATCAATTAGCCTAATCTGCATATCTTTGGACTGTGGGAGGAAACCAGAGTACCCAGAGGAAACCCACTAAGCACAGGAGAGCATGCAAACTCCATGCACACACATAGACCTGGAGCGGGAATTGAGCACTGGACCCTCGGGTTGCTAATGTATTATATAGTAAACATAAATCAGAGAAATTTGGAGGCTTGTTCCAAATTACCCACAAAAAAACAAACCAAAAAAAAAAAAAAGAACAGCCTTAACCCATTAACACTACACTCACTATCCACTTCATTAGGAACACTTGTACACCTTAACAATCATATAAGTATCTAATCAGCCTTTAGACACAACATACAAGCTTTGGTTAAAGTTCAGATCAAACATCAGAATGAATTAAAAGTGTGATTGCAATCTTCCTATTGCCATCTCGGGGAGTTTTTCCTTGTCACTGTCGCCATCACCTTTGGCTCGCTCATCAGGGACAATCTCATTATTATCTAAACAAATTTTTCTCACACATACACACTTCTATAAATTTTATTTTCATTTTTGTGAAGCTGCTTTGAGACAATGACCATTGTTAAAAGCGCTATATAAATAAAATAAAATGGAATTGAATTGAACTTCACTGTGGCATGATGCCTATTGCCAGATGAGCTGGCTTGAGTCCTATGGTAAAGTGCCACACTAACTGTAACTTAATAGGACATGTACAGCATCATGCATATCATACAGATCACAAATTCATTACAGTTCTTGGTGTTAAAAAAGTGTAAAGGAAACTCACATCCACATGGAGCCAGACGTTGTATTTTTCGCAGATGTCTGCAATGTCGTTAATGGGGTCAAACGCTCCGTACACTGTAGTACCAGCCGTGGCGTTCACAAATAGTGGAACATAACCCTATATCACACCCACGCGAAACATAAAATCAACATTAAAGACAGGTACTGTCCAGTTAAGCTCCCATTTATTGAGTTCGAATGGCATCTGGGTAATGAAGCAAACAAAGCAGGGCTAATGAACTGCAGTCCATCTGTCAGATGAAGAAAGTCTTGTCATGGCGCTTCATTGATCCACCTCGCTCCATTAGAGCAGAGGTTAAGCTCACACACTCATGCTGAACAGCTTTAAGAAGTGTTTTCTCTGGAACAGGCAGATTCGTGCGCTCACCTTCTGTTTGACGCTGATGATTTTAGCCTCCAGGTCTGCAGGTATGACTCGACCCCTGAAACACATCAAGTTACATCAGCAAAGCTGCAAAAAGGAAGGTTGTATCAAGTTAGGAGCTACGTAAGAAATAGCTTGGCAAATCAGCTAATGTACACTAGAAGCCAGAACTTTAGATGCATCAGACTTAATGAATCATTTGAAAATACACTGATTAAAGTTGTTTCTGAGACAAATGTAAAGCATGAATTTACAGACCACGAATGAATTTATTCCTGAATGGAAATGAAACTTTTTATTTTAATAACAAGGGTTTTTATCCTCATGAAGGCTGGCAAAAGGTACCGGAGCATTACAGCTAGAACATCCAGACAGTCTGTATCCGCAGGCCATCAGGCTGATAAACAGTTGGTACCCACTATCACTTCCACCGATGTAACATGCCTAAGTCTTCTCCTCCTGCTCAAATGCACCCTGAACTTTACAGTGGACTATCTTGCACAACTCCATGTTACCTGGATTAGGAAACTCCGACACTTTACATATTAAACATTATGTCACTTTGCCTCCACTCGTCACTTTACCTCTACTTTTTAATTTACTCTGTGTTTACTTGTACTACCATATACTAGGAAACGGTTGTTAAACCATATTACGGGTTCTTTCTACTGTAAATTAAAAATTCTATACTACTTACTTTATATACTGTATATATACTCAGCAAAAAAAGAAACGTCCTCTGACTTTCAACTGTTTTTACTTTCAGTAAACTTAAT
>JAQMYJ010000037.1:3916124-3930142 GCA_030014305.1 Clarias laeviceps | reverse complement strand
TATACTGTATATATATATATATATATATATATATATATATATATATATATATATAGTTTTATGTGTTATTTAGCACCTTCCCTGGCCTGATGTGTTGTTGTATACTGTTAGTACTGTCCTTGTTATTATTAAAAAGAATAAAGAATAATAAAGATGAGGATTATTTATGTTATAAACGGGGTGCACAAATTTTTGCAAAATTGTCACAGACATGAAAATTCCTGTTTACTTCTAATGCAGCTATGTTTAGCAGAACTAAACAAATCAATTGGAAAAAATGTTTAGTCTGTCTGTACACGCCTTTACACAGTGTAAGCTTTCTTTTTTAATATTTTAAACTGTTGGCCAATATTTTAACTTTTCATGTTTTTATTATTTTTTTATAAATTAAGTCAACTCATTTATAGTAATGAGTTCATAATATATTATATCTGGTTTGTTATATCTTAGAATAGGAAACAGATCAACATGAATATATTTAAGATACTTCCACTTTGCTAAGGTGCCATTTGTTTTGCAGTGTACAGTAGTTGTGTGCCATGTTTTCGTTGCGTACTGATTTTGTTACCTTTCATCGGTGCTGAGCAGGATAACATTTTCTTTACCGAAACCCAGAGCTGCTCCAGCTTTTGCGATCGAATAGTGACTCTACAAAACACACACACACACACACACACACGCACACACACTGTAAATCAACAGGCAATCATGGAAGACATCTATGTTCTTACTGAGAAGATCAACTTCCTCACGTGTTCTGATGTAAAGAGGATGAGCCGCGGTGCCACTGACATGCCTTTGGTTTTGACCTCAGGGAAATACTTATAGCGGGCGATCATCACACTGTACATGTTTGATATGGCACCACCTGTGTGTAGAAAAAAGAATCATCATCTGAACCTCAGACTGTAAGTCGTCACCAAACAATCAGAATCTAGGCTAAGGTATCTGAAGTCATTTGGATTTTTAAATAAAAAAGTCCTTTATGTTTTATATCACTGTGTTATTAAATTCTCAAATCTGATTGGTCAGAAGGTGTTGATTAATTCTTAGTATCGGCAGTATTGAAACTGCAAATTTGCAAGTTTAATGTATTAATTTGTTACCGTTTCTATAGTAACAGCTCATACACTGGGACTTGTATGGTGGACGCTCTACAAAAACGTTTATGTAGGTTTTATGGAATGAGTCTCCAGTGTCAGCAATTTTGTTTCTGACTCTGCAAAGTCACTAACAAGGTAAAGCTTTTTTTATTTATTTATTTTTTAATCTATTCTATTTATTTTAAGAGTGAGAAAGAAAAAGTGGTTGGAGAGAAAGAACTGCTACAACTTTATAGTTACTATAAGTTAAGCAAAAACAGGAACTTGTTTTGTGGATATTAAACAACATGTAACTACAAACACATTATACTGTCATTATTTAGTAAATTAAAAATGTGATTTGCTGTGGTATAAGAGGAATAAAAGACTTCACCTCAGTGTTTCTCTGATTTGCACTATACCAAGTTGGGCATTATTTTGCTGTAATATTTTATGTAATTGTTTATATAGAAATGATGCAACAGAGATAAATGTGATGATTTATGCTTGATGATACCGAGAGGTTATAAGCCTCACTTATTTGCTAGCAGAATACGTTTAGTTTCATGGGTTGGTACAGTCAGTAGTACTGGAAAGAGCGGAGACGGCCCTGGCAAAACCCACAATCAAAGCCAGTCACAGAAACATTTTCAGCAATAAAACATGCCTGCTAATGTCATGTCGTCTTAAACAACACTTTGCTTCCTTACTAATGCCTCGGAACGATCCATGTTGTTTCGATCTTTCATTACTGCTGCTTGACAGGTTCATTTCACCGCTTTGTGAGTTCATGGCTCACACAAACAACAAAGCTAACTAGTTTCTAACACAAGGCTGAATCCCAAATCCCCCTCTAACCCCTGAACAAGGGCACTACTTGGTGTGTAGAACAACCCTACCTAGCACACTAGCTCCCCAGTTTACATTATTTGGAATTCAACCATGGAACAGTTAGTTAGCTGAGGCTATTATATTGACATATTATAAGGTCACATAAATGAAGACATAAAGAGATATTTTACTTCTTACAGGACTGTCCACCACCTCCATGGTTTATTCTCCTCTCCCTTTGGCTACAAAGTACCAGGAAGAATTTAAAACTACGTTCATCCCTCATTTTAGGGGTGTAAACAAAAAAAAAGAGTAATCAAACATGTCTTGGTTGAGAGATACTTAGACTTGGGCTTAACAATACCTTAATAATGTCTCTTGGAAGGAAGAGGAAGAGAACATGATTATTTTCTGCAATACTTTCTTTCCAGGAACCACATTCTGGGAAGGTAAGGTTACCTGGAGAGAAAAGGCCGTCTCCTTCCCCGTTAGGCCAGCCGACAATCTCCCTCATCTTCTTCAGCGTCAGCTGCTCCATCAGCACAAACACGGGTGCAATCTCATAGGTGAACCTGGAAAGGCATCAAAAGCATCAGATAAGGAATTAGGGCTGAATAAAGCCAGGAAATTTTGATTGACAGGAGAAAAATCTGTCTTGTCACGCATCTGTGCTTCTTTGACTGACGAGTACAAATTGACTGAGCTGCAGTGGAAACCTGCCTCTCCCTTTTCCTCCTCCTCTTCCTCCTCCTTTGCCTTTTCCACAATGATTCTGTTTCATTTCCCAAAAAGCAATGCACAAACCCTTTTAGTAATTCCTTCCATCGACAAACCTAATAACAGTCCTCCAGAGATTTCATCGATACCTGTGCTCGATTGTGTTTCGGCTAATTTCAAACCCTTATAAAAGCCTGGCGTCATGCGGAATCCCATCCCAGATAAAATATGCAGCTGTGAATGCCGCTAATTAAACGAGGGCTGTGATGGGCTCGATAAGCGCTCATTTTGCTTGGGGGGGTTTAATGAAGGGGTCTGACGGCATGATGAGTATCTGTCAGTCTCAATGGAGGAGTTCAGGGCGACAGGAAACAGGCAGGGCACGGCTGTTCGGCTGAGATAAGGGCCTCAATCTGTCTCATTCAAAGAGAGGAATGGCACATTTCTATGTCATTGAGAGAGAGAGAGAGAGTGAGAGTGAGAGAGAGAGGGTGTGTTGCAAGCAAAAAAAGGGACAAAAGAGAATGTCTGAGAGCACGGCATCCTCAGTGGAGGTCCGAGATTAAAGAATGTAAATGGATGAAATTCCCATGTAACCCATTTAATATCGAGATCTATATCTATTGAGTGATCAGTAGCATTGCTGTGCGAGTTAGTAAATGCTTTTTATTCTGGTTTTGAGGACTTTTTCGTCTCTAAACTCTAATAAAACTATCCCACAAGGTGTCATCTGGGATCCTCAAGGTACAATCCCAATGTTCCCTAAAAGTATATTAGCACTCCTTAAGGCCCAATTATGCGTCCAATTACTTTAAATAATGTCTCCCTGCAGTCACATCCTCAGAATGCTAACCACACATTTAGTAAAAGAAGGTGAAACCTAAATTCAGTGAACTCTAACAACATACTGTCAGAAAGACGCTTTTGTCTTCAGCCCTATTAGAAAGCCTCAAGTTTCAGCTTACTATCTTTTATCTCAGAATGAATAAATAGCATTGATGACATTTCAACCCTAACCCCAACCCTAACCCTAACCAGTTAAAGATTTTACTGTTAGGTGAACAAATTTATTACCAGCTCGTCTTGCTCTCATATCCTGAACCATGTCCAGAACTCCTTTATAACACTTTGCAAATCTGCAGTTTGCCAACGCTGACATATTAAATGTATAAAAAGCAACACATTATAGTTAGGTTTCATGTTGTGGATGAAACAAGTTAGTTTTCGTCTTTGCTTATGTTATAGCAGCTATTAACAGACTTTCCCTCAATAAACTCTATATTAAAGTCTAAAAAACAAACGTCTCTGTCTCTTATCTTGTAGTATATGGATAATACTATACAGTTTGAATATTATTATGGCTATTATTAACCAATTAGTATGTGAGTGCATGTGCATTATCTGTGTGTTTGTGTGTGCCTGTGTGTGTGTGTACACGTGTGTGTGCTTTGGCACATTAGCTGCCAGTCGATACATGTCAGCTTTGATTATTTCTAATTAATCACAGTGAGTGATGATGATGGCAGAACCCGTGCTTTCACCACATTCACACACTGACAGAGTCTCGAGACAAAGGAGCATCCTGCTTTCTTCACACAAAGCCAGTGCGTGTGTGTCTGTGTGTAAGCAGGAGGAGGATCGACTTAAAGAACAAATGACTGAGGTAGCAAATGATGCTTAAACACTGCAGAGAAAAAAACCCCAGACATAATGGGCCCGAGAACATGTAGCATCATTCCAAAAGATCCAGTTCTGCCCAGTGGGGTGCAACATCCCTGGAGCAAAACAACACCAATGAGGGAGAGAGAGAGAGAGAGAGAGAGAGAGGGGGGGGGAGAGGGAGGACTGCCCTTCTGTTTTTATAAAAAAGCAAATAAACATGAATTTCGATAGAACACAATTTATCATCTTTTCATCTCCATGCTAATCGATATAAACAATCATATGTACAGTGTAGTGTAGTGCTTTGCCCGCACTCGCATTTAGCGACTATATTTGTTCCATGACATTTTTCAGACATTTTAAAGCTCTGAAGAGAATCAGAATTAATCAACTGTTGCTTTATTCACTTTCATAAAATACCACTAAATTAGATTAATGCAGTATTACAAATATAAATCAATACTTTATTTAGTGTTCTAGCATTTACTAGGCTTTTATAATCTTTCTTGACTGTAAAAGCCACAGGCTGGAGGACTGTTAGTGAAGCCAAACATTAAAAAATGTACTGCAAGAGGAAAGGAAATTAATTTTAGAACCTCAACATGATCCAAAACTGTCTAAAATGTTTGATGATAAATAAAAAAAAAAACTTTTAACTTTTAATAAAATATTTTTGTTAAAGATTTATACAAAAGCATTCTTCAGGGATTTTTTTTAAGGTTTATTAGATAATTCATGTTCCTAACTTCTATAAAAGAGTTGCAGGGTTCTACAGCATGTTCAGGATGTCCTAGAGGGACAATAGCAGAGCATTAAAGGGCAGAAATTGCCAAAAAATTAGTTTTTTTCTCTCTCTGGTTTATTTCTTTTCTTATATCTTTATTTAATCTTATATTTGTACAGGAATTGGTAATTTAACATTTTAAAATGTACTTTCTTTTACTCTTTTACATTTAAGGGTCTTTCCCATATACCCAAACCATATTGAAATTATTGATGTCACATGCCATGTCAAATCACATGTCTTAATCTCCATCAACCTTGGTACTCACTAGGGACAAAATGTTACAGTGCACTCTTGAATCAATCACTTCATCGCTACAAACTATACCAAACTCATGGTCAACCGTCAAACTTTCCAAGAACTTTCCAAATTTAGCTACGGAGTACCTACAACACTTCAGAATTTTCTATGAATGGTCAATATTTGTCAAGAACTCCTTATTTTTTCTAGTCCTTTCTGCTGTTAGTCAGGTTTGTTTGGTCATGTTCCATATTAAAGGCAACATTTTAATTTTTTCATTCATGTCCTTTCAGCTCACCTGTTAACAATCACCTGTTCTGGATTCCGTCATATGAAAATCCATTTAATCAACATTGAATTTCATTTAGTGCAAAATTTCATGTGATCTATCTCAGCATAACTAGTGAAAAATAAGCACTTAGCAAACAGTCTAGGGAAGGGCTGCGCGATTTTAATGTCGTTGAAATCCACATTGCGATTATTTTGACACATATTCTGATATTTATATTTACACTGCAATATATAACTATTAAATGTACCAATTAGTATTCAGACGAATTTATCTAGGCTAAGAGCAAATAATGACACAAATTACAATATAAAGAAAATATCTGCTAACATTTATTTAGATTACATATAAATCAAATTTTTGATTGCAAGGGAACAAGACATTGTAGAATTCTACAAACTCTGAAGAGAAATTCCTATGCAAATATTATCTGTTATAAATTGGAGCCTTTGGGATTTGATAATTTAATGGGTCCATATTACTATTTAGATTTTCATGCAATTAATTTTGCAGCCCTCGTCCAGGGCATGAGTGGTTTGTTCTTTTGGTTGATCAAGCGACGCACCAACAAAGGGTTAAAGATTGTTTATGTTAATTTTATCACTTTAGCTGTGATAAAATTAACATAAAGAATCTTTAACCCTTTGTTGGGTTCTAATGTGCAGTTCTAGGCAGTTACTCCTGCCTGCTTCTCTGAATATTGTCCAATCAGTGTCAAGTACTGCACCCACCCCTTTAGGGGCAATTTCAGTTTGGTTGAAAATCGACCAGATATTTCTTTTTTTTTATTTTAGGCACTGCAGTGATTCTGTATGGGCTCGCACTAACATGCTTCTGACATACGAACATGCTACAATTTGCATGAGTGTCAATCTAGGTTCACTATCAACATGGCCAGTAGTTCCTCATCTCAGAGCAACATCTCTTTAAGAGAAATTGTGAGCACGGACAGTTACAGGAATAAGGGGACATGAAGCACCTATCAGGGAAGATACAGAAACATGAGAACATCAGGACACACATGGAAAACTCTGTTAAGTTAGCCGCATCGCTACACAGCTGAATTACGCTCACAACTGCAGTGAGGAAGCACAAAGAGGAGGTTGATAAAAACAGGCACATTTTGTCAAAAATAATAGATTATGTTAAGTTTTGTGAAAATATTTATTAGATACCGTTGATTGCTCGACTGAAAAATTATGAGTGCACCCCTGTGCAAAATAAAAGTTTGCAATTTGGGAAAGAGAGAGAATTAATTACATTTGGCATTCTTGCTGGTTTTGTTACAATCTGCCTACTTGGTTTTTAACTAGAGGACACAATTTACCTGTTATCAATAAACATAAACTTAAATCGACATATAATGTAACAGAAAGTTTAATGTTTTTGGATGATAATAAAAAAAATAATAATGTTGTTCCAGTCATATGATTATTGAGTCAGTGAGGATGAGAATAATCTATAATCTGATGTTCCTGAGCTGCTGTAAATCACCCTGACAATCCTGTAATAGTAATTCACTAGTAAGTCAATGTGAGTCAGAGGCAATTTGTATGCATACGTCACACTCTGGCTAAGATACGTCAAGTGAAATCACTTTCCAGCTTTAGGCATGAATGAAGTCCATTTACATGGTGACTGAAGATGAGTGAGAACCAGGTAAACAGGAGAGAGAGAGAGTGAAAGAGGGTTTAACCCTGACACTATAAAATTTTTCAAGCCGAACAGACATTTATTTCCTCACAGTTTACAGTATGTGAGTTTACATAAAGTTTGTGTTGTCACCCTGTCGGCCGCTTGATTTTTTTTAACAGGCTGGACAGCAAAATACATTAAGCAAAAACTAATAATATACACATCATAAGCACTCAAAAATGATAGATTATGCTGTATTTTAGGTAGCTATTTAAAGTTATGTACGTTTTGTTCAGTATTATATGTTAAGTTTGGAGACAAAGCCTTAAAATCTTCATCTCACAAAAAAGACTTAAAATTTGACATGAGAAAAAAGAAGAAAAGGAACGTTGTGTAACATGTCCAAGATGTGCACTTCTTTTTTTCCTAAATATCCTCATGGAAAGTTCACTGTTACACAATGCATTTCTAATGTGCAGTATCTCCAATACACCTTAAAAAAACATTGCCTAGTAATATGGAAGTATATCTATTATCTATCAGAATTCCTCATACCATCTACCCATCTTACAAGATCTATACATCATAGATACATTCTTTTTGCAGATTTAAACTAGTTGTAATTCTGAATTCAGCTGTAGTTAAAACAAGGCTTCTAATTCTGAAAATAGTGAAAAAAAAATAAAGAATTAACTTTATTTTCCACCTGTATGGGAAGTTAGTCAGTTTACACTTTATTTTGTACTATTATTCTTAATACCCAATAGCAAAAAACAATGCAAACTAAAGTCCCGAATATTACAAAACCAATCTTCACAACCATTACACACATACTCATAACCATTTCCCAAATCCATTATATCCATTATGAACTTGAATAGTGTCAGAGAGTAACATTCCAAAATCATACAGTCAAATCCTGTAGCATTACAAATGAGCTTGCAAATTAATACTGTGTGTATGTGAAAGATCAGATTTTCATCCTTTCACATATTGGGCTTGTAGCTCTAATACAAAAAATTAAGACGAAATGTTTAATCACCTTTAAGTATGTTTTGGCTGATTTCAGCATATCTGAACTTGTGGCTGAACTGGAGTAAAATAGTGTGTTTGTGTGTGAATCATGTGAATAAGAGTGTATTAGGCAAAGTAATTTCCTTGTGCCACCAGCCATTGTTCCTGTAATGGCGGTTTAACAAGAACTTCCTCATCGTAAGTGACTTCTATAATGGAGCCATGCGTTTTATATAAAGAAGGACAGCGCTAATGAAGCGACTCGTTCCTGTGGGAGTGAAAGAGCCACTCAGAGGGACAGACTATGTGGAGTTTCCACGACCCAGGGGGAGGCGGATATGGAGCAGGAGGGGACACGCACGATCCGACTGGCTGGCCTCAGCTGGCACTCGGCTTCTACCAGCCATCAGTCACACACAGTCAATGGACCATTAACTAGTTTTAGGATGAGTCCATTCTGAGCTACAGTAGCGCTTTTGTATATATATAAAAAAGAAAAAAAAATCATAATATCAGGTTAAAATCAGAGTACAGCAAGCATCTGTGCCTTTGGTTTTGTGTATCTATGTCTGAGAAAGAAGGAGGAGAGTGAGCAGAAGCACATGAAATAACAGGAGGATAGTGGAAGTCTATGTTCCCTGTTTAAAGGCTCCTTGCAGATATCTGGCCTGTTAAGTATTATTATTATTATTATTATTATTATTATACATTGCTGTTATAAAATGTTCTGATCAATATGCAATCTAACGTGCCCCGGGGGTGTCCGCGCTCCCTGATCAGATCATCACTCGATACAACATGAACAAAACCAGCACCTCTGGCCACAGAGCAAAACACAATTACTTTACATAACCGCAATGTGTGTGAGATCATACACAGCCACATGAACAGCCAGAATAATCATATTTACCACAAAGAGTTGGGAAAAAAGGACAGGAAATAGAAGAAGATGACACAAAAAAAGGAAATGGAAAAAAAAGAAACAGATGATATTTAATGAATCAAAAATACAGTGAAAAAAAGAAAAGAAATAGGAGACATGAATTGAAAACCAAGTAGACAAGAGAACATGAAAGGATATTTAAAAAAGATTGGAAAGTGAACAATATGACAAGAAAATAAATGAGCAAATGGAATGAAAAGAAAGAAAAAGTCAAGAAAATAAAGAAAAAGAAACAATTTGAAAGAAAGGCTGGGAAATGAAACAGGAAGACAATAAGGAAAAGGAAAGAAAATAAGACACTGTCTAAGGGAAGGAACAATAAACTAAGTAAAGGAAATGGACAGGACATGATTGGAATGAACAGGGGGACAGGAATTGAAAAGGAGGGAAACGGGAGGACATTTAAAAAATTTAAGGAAACATGGGTAATTTCAGGAAATGATAGGAAAGAAAGAAGGAAAAAGGGATGGTAAGTAAAAGAAAGGAAATGAGGACATGCATGGAGGAAAGGCAAGGAAATGAAAAGATGGAAATGAAACTGGATTATGTTAAAGGAAACAGGAGAACAACAAAGGAACAGGAGAGAAAGGAAAAGTTAAGAAAATAAAGGAGAGGATATGTGAGGAAATAAAACAAGAGGGCATGAAAGGAAAGGAAAGGAAAGGAAAGAAAGGATTTTAACAAAAAAGAGAATCAGAAAATATTTAGGGAAGGAATCAAAAGAAACAGTAGTACATAAAGGGAAAGGAATTGAAAGAAAATGAAAAGAAAGAAAAGAAAAGATAAAAAAAAGGAAATAAAATAAAAGGAAAAGTTACTTACATGTTAGTGTTAGCAGTAGATGTTAACCATTCTCCAGCCAGGCCGATTATATCCAGACCAGTGGAGAGCTGATTGAAAAATCTTGGGTGTCCTGAAAAAAACAAAACACAGAAGAGAAGAACAGAAATTAAAGCGCAATCTATATAAGCAGAATAGAGAGCAGGACAAACAAAAAGTATTAGAGGACAGTAATGTCTTCTGCTCTACAGGTACAAGGGTGATGTCACGGAATATGGACGCTGTTTTGTGGAAACCGAATCTTGTGGAAACCAATCTAATATTATAATGTTTCAGCACACACACACACACACACACACACACACACACACAGAATGTTGCAGACTCTGTAAACCTTAACTGCCTCCTTTTATTTGAAATGCCTGTTAATTCCACTGTTTTCATTAAAGTATAATTCAGACCTGCTTTAAGGCAACTATAAGATGTAACCGTGCTAATGGGGTTTGATTTCCCAGTTTGTTCTTGGTCAATTACAGAAAAAAGATAAACATAACAAAACAAATAGACAAATAAACAAACAAACTAAATAAATGTTTCTGATGTGATAGTAAATAATTAATTGTAGAGGACCGAAGCAAGACACTTGAGCCTGCACCATTTCACATTCAATTAGCGAGATACTGTTCATGCAGCATGAGCATCAATTATTTCCCCATAATTTTAACCCTTTTACTAAATCAAGTTCTACTAACAGCATTTTTCAGTCAAAAATGATTTGCGCATTGCACTGCTGCCAAGTGATTGTCTCAGTAGCTACAGTAACTGCATGAATGTGGAGGTGTACAGGTTCCTAATCATCTCAAATAGAACTAGTAGTGTATAGTAATAGTAGGTGAGCTGAGATCATACCTGTGCGAACTCCATACTTGAGCGTGTCCCTGCAGTCCACGAGGATCTGCTCGAGCGACTCAGGCTGGTCACACAGCTCCAGGTTGAAGCCCTCGATGCCCTCCAGGAGCTGGTGTGGATGGTGGAAGTCCAGAACTTTGGTGGATCTATCGAAAGTCTTGCGAACGTAATTGGTGAGGATCTCCACCACCTCGAGGAGAAACTGCATAGTCGGCTCTTCGCCATTTTTAGCAGGAAGTAAATCTGCACAGGGAGCAAGGAATGAGAGGCTTATTTATATATTTAATTATTTACATTGCTGGATAATTTATTTATTAATTAATTGTATTGCATGTTTGTTTATGTATGTATGTATGTATTTTTATAATATTTTCCTTCCTTCTTTCCTTCCATCCAACCAACCGTCATTCACCCATTTATTATGCCTTTGATTTATTTTTCATTTTCCTTTTTTATCATATTTTTTTGTACATTTTATTTATAATACTTTTTTTCTGTGGAGCTTTCTCTATATTTATATATCTATGTATCTTTCTGTGGAGCTTTCTTTCTTTCTTTCTTTCTTTCTTTAATTTTAAGACTGTCTCACTTAACCTGAAAATGATTTTAGCCATACATGTACTTAATTTAAAACAAACAAGATACCAAACAATCAAACAAAGAAAAAACACTTATGGTTATTTTGTTACAGTAGAACATCAAATGCATTTATGTATTATAATTACTGTATGTTAAATACTTTTGTGTTTAAAGTCGATTTTAATACCTCATGTAAAAGTAATTTTTATACTTTCAGTTATTTATTTATTTTTTAACGATTTTTTGACTTAGACCACATGCACCTGTACAATGTCTCATGAATTAATTATTTTTATGGAGCGTTTCCCCTGCAGGGCTTAGTAAAAGCAACAAAACCTGTGTCTTAGACGTATCAGAACTGAAGATAAATGCCAAGTTTTTCTGTCCTGATTCTGACCAACCAGAGCTGAGCATTCAGCACTGTGGAAAGTTGCATACGACATTATTTTTTATAGTAAAATGTGCAAAAAAATTATTCTCTTTGTTATAATGTAACATTAAGCAGCACATGTGTGTATAAATGGTGTGAGTGTGTGAATTAAGATGAAGAAAGCCGTGATAGAGAGGTCTTACCTCGGGCGAACAGGTTGGAGAAGTCTGTCTCTGTGTGAGTGAAGCGTGTTTCCTTCTCCCGGTTCTCCCTGTTATGACTCTGCTCTTTCTCTCTGAAGGATCCCATCATTCTGCCTTTCTCCTCCAAGCTGTTGTTCTTCTGCAGAAACCCTGCAACGTTACAAGACGATGAAGAATGAAAGCCACTTAGAAACATGTCCGGATCTTTGCTACAGCCTACTTTGTAAGTGAATTCTCCTGACACACGCCTTTGTCTCTGAGTGACTAACAGTCTGTAGGGCTGATATATATATATATATATATATTTATTTATTTATAGGCCACTAGTGATGATTTCCACCCCCAGCACATTTCCTCCCGAGTGTTCAAGCTGCCTGACCCGAACAGAAAACATGTCATTTAACCAGGGGCGCAGAGATCTGATAGGGTTATAGATCTGATCCACACTGCTCCCCATGACTCCCATCTATCACAGAGATTTTTATTGCTGTAACCGGGGTGAAGTAGAAAGAAAAGCATAAGCGGGAAGACAATCCGCCTAAGAGCTCTCACACCTGAGACAGACAGCATTGTCCAGGGTGCCATCCCATATAACAAGCTCGTAAAGAAAAGAGTTCAAATAAACATTTTATTATTATTATTTTTTTTAAAGATTTACACTGAGTAATTGCATAATAAATTTTCATTTTACAAAACATTGATAAAATCACTGGGACAGAGAAACCGTTTTCTTTATTTGTTCTTTTATTGTTTTATATTATAAATCATTTTAATCTAAACGATTTGTCATGAATAGGATTATAAAAAAATTTAAACAGTTTATTTATTTATTATAAACCGTAACACTTTCATTGATAAATAATATTGCTATATACCTGCCTATTATTATTATTATTATTATTATTATTAATAACCCTGTATGGCATAATAAAAATCTGATAGTAAATTACTAAAACAACAACAACAACAACAATAATAATAATAATAATAATCATCGTCACTGTCATCGTCATCATCATCATCATCATCAGTGTGAAACAAAAGCTAAACCTTTTCCTTTTTATTCTTGGTTCATCATATAAACAGTACATATGGCCCAAAATAAAAGTTAAGCTTTAATCACATCTGTGGTTTATATTCTAAACAAGAAACAGTGCATAATTATTTTATGAAATTATCAGAAAGATTGCATCATTAAATTTTTGACAGAATGGCTATAGGATTGCATTTTTTTGTGTTAAATCTCTGAATGAGATCATAAAAATGCTGACTTTTCCCAAATGCATTGTTACTGTTCACATCACATCTAGTGGCAGAAAAAAAACTGTGAATGGTTTGGCCATTTGATTCTCAGGGGACATAGATTATCGCTGTGCAGTGTGTGTGTGTGTGTGTGTGTGTGTGTGTGTGTGTCTCTGTGCGTGTGTGTTTATCTCACAGAAACAGATAGGGAGAGAAATGCAGTGTCGCTTCATATTCAGCCTCAGATAAGAGCTAAAGACTGTTTGAATCTATGCAGAAACATTCAACACTGCTTAAATGATCTGTTTTTCTCACATCAGGTTAAAAAAACACTGGCTTCCTCTCAGTCACCTTGTTTAAAGTGATCATCTTTCCCCCTCAATAAACAGCACAGGCATGTTGTAGCCAAATTGCCATATTATTTTATTTTAACCTTAAATAAAACAAATAATGTTGCTTCTCAATCCTGTAATATTAGAATTAGGTCAAGATATCATTTCATTCAGAGTGTGTGGGGTTCAGGAAGGTTGTGAGGATAATGTGAGGATAATGTGAGGAGACTGTGAGGAGGGTGTGAGGAGGGTGTGAGGGGTGTGAGGTGTGTGTGAGGAGGGTGTGAGGGGTGTGAGGAGGGTGTGAGGAAAATGTGAGGAGGTTGTGAGGAGGGTGTGAGGGGTGTATGAGGAGGGTGTGGGGAGAATGTGAGGAGGGTGTGAGGGGTGTGAGGTGTGTGTGAGG
>JAQMYJ010000037.1:3902379-3916024 GCA_030014305.1 Clarias laeviceps | reverse complement strand
TGTGAGGGGTGTGTGAGGAGGGTGTGTGGAGGGTGTGAGGAGAATGTGAGGAGGGTGTGAGGAGGGTGTGAGGAGAATGTGAGGAGGGTGTGAGGAGAATGTGAGGAGGGTGTGAGGAGGGTGTGAGGGGTGTGTGAGGAGAATGTGAGGAGGGTGTGAGGGGTGTGTGAGGGGTGTGTGAGGAGAATGTGAGGAGAGTGTGAGGAGGGTGTGAGGGGTGTGTGAGGGGTGTGTGAGGAGAATGTGAGGAGAATGTGAGGAGAGTGTGAGGAGGGTGTGAGGAGAATGTGAGGAGGTTGTGAGGGGGTGTGAGGAGGGTGTGTGGGTTGTGAGGTGACGGTGTGGGCTGTGAGAGTTGTAAGGGTTGTGAGAAGAATGTGAGAAGGCAGTTGTGAGGTTGTGAGAGCTGGACGGTGGCTGTGAGGAGTGTGAGGAGGCTGTAAGAAGGGTGTGAGGGCTGTAAGGTGGCTGTGAGGGCAGTGAGGAGGCCTGTAGGGGGCTGTTAGGGGTCCTGAGGGCTGTTATGAGGGAGCTGTGAGGGTCTGTCTGTGAGCTTTCCTTATCTTTCTGTCTGTCTGTCTTTCTGTCTCTCTCTTCCTTTATTATAGTTGACTGATTTCCTAAAGTAATTTCATGTGGTCACTAAAATGAGGTGGACTCAGATACTGCTCTAACCCTCAGCTCTAAACTACGCTGTTAGAAAGCAGAGTGAATTCTGATCTTTCTCTTTGTCTACTAGCTTTAGTTCTGTAAATAATTATATTTCTCTTGGGAGGACACAGAGCACTGAGTGTTACAGAGAGACAAGACTGCACTTACTCCTGCCTTGAGGCTTCGTCGGTGCTCACTGACCTTTCAGCTCCATCCCCCTGACACACAGCGTGCTACAGTGTAGAAGTGTTATTTCTGCTGGGGGTAGTCTATGCGATAGTTCACTATGATTCTCATTAATGTACTGCATGAACTTTACAGACAAGTCACGTGAACTTCATGTGAATAATCACATGACTCACCCCTGAAAATTTATACATGGAAAATTGATGCCGAACTCAACCATCATATTGGCTGTATTGCACACAATGTGCACTAGTTCACATACACAGATCAGCCACAACATTAACACTACATAACGTTAACATTATCTCGCAATTATATACCCGTAAACTGGTGACTGGATCATGGGCACTCGCTCAAAGGCAAGCCTGTCTGGTCTGATATATCACAGTATAGCACAAATTTCTGAATAAGGCCCACATTGCAGTACATAAAGAATCTGCTGCTAACACCCTATTGCCCAGACACCACAGCACACATTCAGTGATATCACACTCATGCCTTGAGTCATGCCATTCTGATGTAGATTTACTGGTGTGCTTTGGATAATTGTCACATAACCCAATTTAGATCTAGTTTTAGCTGTTGGACAGGTGGCTACACATTTTCCTCTAGAATACACCGGTATACAAAGGAGTTCATGGTCGACTCAGTGACTGCAAGTTCCCAAGGCCATGTGGCTGCAAAAACCAGCTCAAATCATTACCCCTCCATGGCCGTGCTTGACAGTGGAAATGAGGTGTTTCCACTGAATATCTGTTTGGTTTTCCCCAAACATGGTGCTGTGCATTATGGCCAAACAACTTCACTTTGGTCTCATCTGTCCATAGCACATTGTTCCAGAAGCCTTGTGGTTTGTTCAGATGCAGTTTTGTGAACATTAGTCATGATTTTGTGTTATTTATAGGTTATAGTGTTTTTTTATTTATTTATTTGTATAGTGCTTTTAACAATGGTCATTGACGGATTGTCCCTGATAAGCGAGCTGAGGGCAACGGTAGCAGGGAAAAATTCCCTGCGATGGCAGAAGGAAGAATCCTTGAGAGGAACCAGACTCAACAGGGAACCCATCCTCATTTGGGTGATAACAGATAGCAGGAATTGTCTTGCAGTCATACTGTGTGTTAGGCAGATGAAGTTCAATATAAGCCTTTAAGTTAATATGGAGTTCAGTTTGTTATTGGAGACTCAGATAGACGGAAATTCCAGTCGTGAACTATCGAGTGAATACGGTCACAAGTCCTCAGAGAACAGCTGTCTGCATCAACCGAGGCCAGGACCGTCTTCACGGTAAGGTGGAATCATCCCTGGTTACCACATGCATCCCAAGCAGACCTCAAAGGCCTCTACGCAACTGTACAGTCTGACCTTGGGGTGACCCCTACTTGGATTGGCAGCTGTCTTGAATGCTTTCAACTTGTGAATAATCTACTGGCTTCTACACACTATTTAGTGCACTAAATGTCCTTTTGGGATTTGCTAACATTGTAAATAGTGTACAAAATCATGACCTCAACACTTTAATGTTATTACCGCTATATGTAATGAATTTATAGGAAGTGATTAAGCAGTCATTTGCGACTGAGCCTGTAGGGTGATGAGAACACGCGACGACAGCTCTGCACTTTTCCGTTTGTGATTTGGGGCATAAAAACCTGGACTAATGACTAAAGAATTAAGATGAGGTAAAGGAGAACAGAGACCCAGAGAGACCCTGCGGGTCAGAGTAAGGTCACTGCTGTGCCAGAGGATGAAGAGGTTAAAATCCTGGTTAGGTCTGAACATCTTTGATGTGAGAAAAGGCCAGGAATGGGTTGGAATCAAGAAATAAATAAATAAACTCACCACAGATCTTCATGCCCAGTTTGCGGGTGCAGCCATGCGCGACCCCGTACCAGCCATCACACGCTGCAACGAGAGAAGATCAGAGCTGCTCAGTGTGTGTACCCGACATTTTAGATTTTTATGAGGTGGAGAGAAATGGAGCCTGAGAGAGAGAGAGAGAGCACCAAATGGAGCCTATGATGCAGTGACAAATCCCCACTGTGATGAATGAACTCTGAGTAAATTAACTTAACACTGAATATGCCTTTTGCAGTGTATGGTTATTGAGAAAGAGTGTGTTTGTGTATAAATATATATCCTGATAGAGCTATATTCATAAGAAGCTTTAATGATGAGATCTGAAACATGCGTGTTACAGTATTTACATTAAGTGCATTAAGCTATAGGAGTGTAAATCATGACAACACAAGTTTTGTTTCTTAATGTTGAACTATGGGATTAAAAAAAGCAGGTTCCCATACATTTTAAAGAACAGACCAGGTCTCATCACTGTGCATCCATTTGACCTATTTGTCCAACCAAGCCTGACTTGAATTGGCTGATAGAAATACATCAGTATTGCTAGACATTTCTGGTCTGCATTGAGGTCTAAATTCATTTTTTTTATTCCATAACCACAACACCTATCTTTTCTACAAGCTTTAAAATACTCATAAATCCAAATGTCTATATTTTCCAAGGACCTCGTTAAGGAAGACAAAGTCCAACTAAAATAAATCAATAATGATGCCATTATATGAGTCAATTTATGCCAACATTGGTTGCAGGACCATTTCTTGCTCTAAGTGGTATATGTGGCTGTTTAGAACTTCAAGATTACAAGGGATCCTAATATTTTTAAACAGAAAAGCATGCATAACTAAAATATAAAAAGGTTTATGTATCAGGCAGCCTGCTTGTGTTGTTAAAAGAATAAGCTTGAGACAAGCCAGGTAACCTACTGTACATCAGCTTATAAAGAAATGGCAACTGTGAAGTGTTATAGAAAGCACTTTGCCTCTGATGGTAATATACTAATTTAAAACATGATTATGAAATAAATCTGTCCTGAGAGGCCAATGTAATTTATTTTATACCTAATTGGGTCAATGTACTGAGAACTCTATACACCAGTTATAAGCACAATCTGCAAAACGTTCACAGAAATCTACACATCCAAGGGTCATTTTTATTTATTTATTTATTTATTTTTTAAAATATTAGCATGAGCCTTTTTCCATGAGAAGATTCATCATCGGTCATTAACCTTCCAATATCCTATGCACCATAATTATTTGTTTTCATTTTCATGTTATAATATATTTACAGTTTTAGGTAAACTATATTAAAGGTTAACAAGATGTAAAAAATATATATATATCAATGGCCTCCATTATACATTATACAGTACAATATTACTGCATTATACAATGTTCATAAAACAAATCTCTGCTCAGGGGATTTATTTTACAGTTTACTGGGTCTCTGGTTACATAATATTTAAGAACCACTGACCCTACACTCTTGGAAATAAATTGGGGTGGTACCTATTGCAGGTGTATCCATAATGCGCATGATTTATCACTAAAAGAAAACGACAACAAAGTATTGAAATGAAGGGCAATTAAGGAATATTTGTGTGTTGAACAGAAGCTAAATAATGGCAGTTGTATAATAAACAATATGTATGTAATGTTGCTTTCATTTTTATAATAAGACTTTAATGGAACATCAGTAGTATGAACCTTATTATTTTTTAAGATACACAACACTGAGGTTTTCAGCTAAACAAGCTACTAAAAAGATACAAAAGATGGAACAATGCGAAAGACAAGGAAAATTCTTTAAATTCTTTATATTCTAATAAGATGTTATAGTAAATGTAGCTTATTGAATAATAGTTAAAAATATATTTTAGTGCTCGCGCATCTCAGGACCCTACAGTGGTTGATAGAGAAGCTGATGAGAAGCTGATGAGAAGCTGACACACCGGGTAAAGAGGCGCTTTCAAATAATGTCGAGCATGAAATGAGGGTCAGGACTGGAACTAATGATGCGGGACAAGCTCTTCTGGCTTGCAGAGAAGAAGAAATGTCTGACATGGTCCTGCATTAGCAAACCTTACAGACAGATGAACATCAGGAACACACACACACACACACACACACATTCACAAATACAAACAAATAAAACATCTGTCTGGTGTGTGCTTTAAATATAAATTTATTAAAAGTAGCGATATTGCATGGAGCGTGTGCGTGCGTGCGTGCGTGTGTGTGTGTGCGCGTGCACGCTTCGCATCAGTGAGCCTGAGATGGAGACTGGCACAGAGATAATAGAAACACACGTGCTCTCTCTCTCTCTCTCTCTCTCAAACACACACACACACACACACACACACACGTGCGCGCGCTTTCTTGTGCCTTTAGTTCAAAAGAAAATTGCCATAAATTGGCCAATTACACTTACCCAGCAAAATGTCGGGTTTTTTGGTCTCTAAGCAACATTGTTACATGTTCTAGATGGATTTTATATGCACGCAAAAATTTATCCACATTAAAAAAAAAATTAAAATATCCACTAAATATTAGAACATAATAGCCTACACATATTTAATACAGTATATAAAAAGCTGTATGATGCTGATGAGCTGTGGGATTGGGCTCGCGGGTGAGAGGGATGAGTGAGTTCAGAACACTGCGGCTAGAGAGGATAATTCCCCACATTACTGTCATCTCACTAATTATGCTTTTTTTTCTGCCTCCATTTTTAACTAAAAGCGCCTGCATGAAGTGGACAAGGTCTAGAAGCTATTATTATCACCAGAATACACACCTGCAGCACAAGTCACACTGCATTCGTCTTGCAGAATAATAATAATAATAATAATAATAATAATAATTATTATTATTATTATTATAACAGATTCGACACTGTGCAGATTTTTTTGGTATGTGTGTGTGGGTGTGGGTGTGTGTGGGGGGGGACGCTCTTTATCAGGACCTACCCGAGGCTGGAGGTCGCAGATTAGCAGAGCTCTGATCTACTTCGACGGCTGAGGAGGAGGAGGAGGATGAAGCCGAAGCCGCCATCATCATCAGACTGGGCGCTTTTCACACCAAGGACACACTGCTGGGACACACATAGTCATAATCATACACAGAAACAAACAAACAAAAAAAACAAAAAAACTCTATCCTAATTTCGCGTATTTAATTAAGACAAATAGAAATTCTCGGATTGAATGGGATACATCTCCTCTTCTTTATGACATGCAGAACAAGTTTATTATATATGCAAGATTATTATTATTTAAACAAAACGCATATTTGTTTAGATTTAATGGCTCTTATATTCATTGACAGCCACGTTCCAGTCAGTGCCTGTCATACTCCGTTATATAGTTATTGTGTTTCCTTTTTCGTAAATTATTTGAAGCTTTTGTTCAGTGTACAATCACACTAATAAAACAATGCCAAATGCAAAAAATATAAATGATTTAAACATTAGGACGTTCACTCACACACCCCATCATTTTCTGTTATAATTCTTATATTTATTATTGATTTCATCAGATTTATTTTTAACTATTTATTTTAGCTGAAGCTATGCAGATCACTATGAGATGATTTGGTGCGAGTTTCGCATTTTTCAGTGTCCCAGCTAGACACGTAAATGTCTAAAGTGAGTAAAAAAAATTAACAACACCTATCAACAGATACACAAAACAGCAAAAATTAAAGTGTACCTTCAGGAGATTATATATAAACCCTTAGGTAGTCTATATACGACAGTGATGTAAGATTCCTGTGCATAAGCGTTTTGATTAATTGACGGATGGATTTGGAAACAATAAAGGTTAAAAATACCTGCGTCATGCGCCTGCATGTATACTGTATATAATAGAAATATTATAAATTATTGGAATTCGAAGATAATATAGATTTATGGTTGAAATTAGTAATGACACTACCTGACAAATAATATTTGTCATACATATTTGCTATTTTGTTTAAATTTAATATTTTTCTTTTTAAAATAAAACTATGTTTATATTTACATGAGTATATTTTCCCCAAGTCAATTTTTTCCTTTGTATCAACATCAATTTTCTTACATTTTTTTTACATTTAATGCAAATATTAATTGATATGATCATTATAAAACTATAAAATCGTTTATCTAACAAATTGTGATTAGACATTTTTGACGAAAATATTAATAATAGTAAACCAGGGGTCAAAGCTGGATATTAAAAAGATTTAAGGCTTTCCAACCGGTGGAATAAATCTCAGCTCCGTTTATCACAGTAATTTACACTCATTTTTTTCTTACTTGCTTGCTTGTTTCAGATAATTAATTTTTCTCTTCTCTCACTGTAACGTTTTTCCGGACCAGTTACTGCCTAAAACAATATTACACTCAGTAACCTCAATAATTTCACACACACACACAGACACACACACAAACACACACATCAGTCAGCGTCAGAATGAGGAATGAATGAACTCTGGCACTCATGTGTTAAATAACCTTGTTCTTTTTTTTATGAGCCAAATCCTAAGTGTTTTTATTGACCCATTTACTATGGGGAAAAAAAACCCAAAACCACACGCATCACACACCCAGACTGGATGATGGATCTAAATGTACGCGCATTCAGGCCATTTAATCAATCAATCATGCAATAAAAAGCATGCAATCATAAATCATGTTCATGCACAAAAAAGAAAAGAAAAAGGGAGTAAAGCTGAAGAAGCTTACCGTTTACAGGTGTGTGTGTGTGTGTGTGTCGCAGACTTCCTCTCCAGCTCTGTAGACTACAATCCAGAAAACCCAAAAGAAAGACAGAGAGTGTGTGTGAGTGTGTGAGCGTGCGCACGGGTGTACAGTATGTGGGGTGTATGATCTTCTTTATATTGTCTTACAAACCGGTGAAAATCTCCCAAAGGAACAACAAACCCCCCCGGTCTTCTGGACGAGATTAAATGTCTCTCCTTTTCCCCCAATTCGTGAATCGACTTAATATATCCGTTCCGCGCGCGCATACACACACACACACACGCGCGCGCGCGCGCGCGAGCACACACACGCACACACGCGCGCGTCTGTGAGTCACCCCGAAAATTTCCAGCAGCGCCTGAACAGAATCCACTTTGTGCTGCGGGCAGACATGGAAATGGCACAGGAGCCTGGAGTCACTGTCACGGCTTTATAGAGCAATTAATACACACAGTGAGAAGTTTCAGCCCCTCGAACCATCAATCAGAGAGAAAGAGAGAGAGAGAGAAGGAGGTTCTTCTTACTAACATCTTATTTGTGGTGTTTTTGGCTCATTTTCAGTCATTTACACAATAAAACACAGTCAGATTTCAAAACAAATACCTGTTTTACCTGGTTATTTATACGCTTTATTTATATGAAGTTTTACAAATCTATCTATCTATCTATCTATCTATCTATCTATCTATCACGCCCCCCCCCACACAAAGACGTTGAACCCCAAAAAGTCACCTTCTAGTGTCAAATCTGACACTTTCCTTCCCGTGGTTGAACACATCCACCATGAGGGGGAGACAGAGAGTCAAACTGTCCTGAATGACCCTGTAGGCTTTGAGCAAATGAGGCTGGATACAGAAACCCCTCCCACTTAAAAAAATAATAAAATAATTATCAGTCTTGATGAGAGTGGCACTTCCGAATATTATTTTCCAAACCACATTTTAAAACCCATGTTATTGTACAGTATATTGGCCATTTTTAAAGCCGTCCTCTGGCCATGGGGTAGAATTCAATAAACACTCACTCATCGACTATACCGTTTTATCCTCTACATAAGGTCACAGGGGGCCTGGAGCCTAACCCGGGAGACTTAGGGCACAAGGCTGGTTACACACTGGACAGGGTGCCAATCCATCACAGGGCACACATACATACACACACTCACATCCTCATTCATATATCACGGGCAATTTGGGAACTCCAATTAGCGTAATCTGCATGTCTTTGGATTGTGGGAGAACACCGGAGTATCCAAAGGAAACACACCAAGCACGGGGAGAACATGTAAAATGCACGGGAATCGAACACTGATGCTGGAGGTACAAGGCGACGGTGCTAACCATTACAACAGTGTGCCACCCTACAATAAACACTTCACAAGAGATTCTTGGACTGAACATATGTCCTTGTTAATGGTTTGGCCTGATTAGTGTATTTGCTTGGTCACATTAATTGACTCACAATATTTGTAATTTACAAAATTGAGGTCTGCATGTTCCACTCAGCTCTACATGTCTACTTTTTTTTTTTTTTAGAACTACAGTATAAGCTTCATGGAACAGACATCAGTTTTGTGCTCAGCTCTTGGAGATTCCACTAAGGGGCGGAGCCAAGCTTTTCATATGATGCACAGTGCTTCATGGCAGAATGCAAATTTACTCTATTATTGTGTGTTATAAAAATGTGTAGTTGTTCCAGAAGCTCAATCCAATAGGGCCATTATTATGTTCAAGAAACAATTAGAACACATTCCTAAAGAATCTCATACAAAAGCAACTCAAATAACAGACTGACCCTAAAATCACAGAGACATCATTCTATATTGCAGAATTCAAACAAATAATTGGGTATGGAAAAAAAAGGATTTATATCTTATTGGGCGATTACGACATCAGTCTAACACAGTAGGAGTAAAGACAGGGTTATATGAAGTCACTGGACTGTATAGTAAAAATGTTTTCTGGCCTCAAGAAGTCAGAAACTTAAACCTTGACATGTGACAAAAGGAAATCATTGCATCATGTACAGGGGTCAATGTAACCTTAAAACTATAGTAAAGACTAATGGACAGCCGGTGCAAACTGAAGTCAAAACAGGAATCAAAAGGTAAAAAAACTAACATACCACAATAAAATATTACTGTTAAAACAGATAAGATCAACAATAAGTTAAAAAATTTATATCACTATGTTATGTACAATAAATGAATGGTGCTAATTTTAATTTTCAGAAAAAAGTCATTGCCATGAGGAGAAGACTCGCCTTATAAAAGAGCACATCATGACAGGAGCTGGGTGTCTAGCCCTACAGTATAGGCAAGATCATTTGATTGATCTTGAACAGAAGTTCCTGGATTAACCACAAGGTGACCTTAATGTCAACTTTCCATCAATGCATACAAGACGAGCTTATCATCATTATTTTCTTTTTTTGTATACGTAATTACTTGGAAAAGGTCTAAAGACAACTATTTAAAATCTGCATCTTGCAAATGTTTCTATGGGACTGCAGCACAAAGTGGAGTTTTATCACATGGCTCTTCGGGAAACATTTTGAACAGATGTGGCACTCATTTCAGAAATGGCATGTTGGGTGTTATGGTGTACTGAGCCATATCATCAATCCACATCAACAACACAATGTAGTGAATAGTGCTAATGCTAACAAAGTTACTATAGAAAACCAACTCCAGTTAGGAAGAGCCACATTCCGTCTGTATAGTGCATACAAAGATACTGAAGAAATGAAAGGAACCAGATCTGGAGAACATTGTCTTATTTATTGCAATTACTGTACTCTGTTGTCCCTTCTACTCATCATTTTATAAAGGTAATTTATGGTGCAAGGCTCAGTTTTTACAGTGTACATCCCATTTTTTGGAGTAAGAAATGCTGTGTCCACCATCTAACCGTGGGTTCAGTCCTCACTCTCTTTTTCTTCTTCTGTACCTCCAAAGTCATCCCAAAGACAAACATAAAATGTTGGGTGCTACACTATCCCTTGCAGTCGCTAATCTCTTTCATATTGCATTTCCTAACATTAGATGTTAGTATGTCACCCCATGTTCTTCTTAAAATATGTATTCACCACTGCCATTTCCATGCTTTTGTAAAAGCTACAATAATCTGTCCTCTTCTGAACCCCATACCTATCCATCACCTTTGTTTTCTTCTACAACATGCCCATTAAGGTCAGCTACAATCTTTCTTCTTTGGAGACACTCGCTACCACTTTGTCTAACTCACTCAAGAAATCTTTGTCCTTCACATCACATCTAACCTGTGGAGCATATGCACCTGCGACATTGATCATTACGCCTTCCACTTCCAGTTTCACACTCATCACTCTATCAGACACACTCCTCACTTCCACTACACTCTTGGCATACAGTATACTTCCCTCAGTATTAGACCTACACAATTTCTCTTATTATATACACCATAGAAAAGCAGTTTGAACTCCAATGTTTTTAGGCTTGCTTCCCTTCCACTTGGTCTCTTGTACACACAGTGTATCTACAGTAACTCTTTCCTTTTAAGTTAAGTTAAGCCTTTATTTGTCACATATACTGGGGTCGGAGCTGGGGCTCGAACTGCTGACCTTCTGATCAGTAACTCGGTGCCTTAATCCTCTGAACCACCACTACCATGTAAAAATTTGGGGAAAATGCTTGCTTTTGTTTCGTGAAAGAGTGTCAGGGGAGCGCACAAGCACAGTCAAAGTGCCAACATTCAAAGTTCTTATTTAACCTCTTTCAAACAGTTTACAATATGTAAAAATGTCCGTCCCATTTTTTGGAGTAAGCCATGCTGTGTCATGCTTCTGGTTGTGTTTTTGTGGGGATTGTGGAAGTTTCTAAGATGCATTGACATTGTTTCTGTTTTCTGCATACTCTGTGTGTACGTACACGATAAACTATCGTGTTGATTGGCTCTGCTGAGTGACGTGCATAACCACGTCCACCTTGCGAGAAAAATCGCTGAATTGATTGACTCTTGTTGAGTGACGTTTATGGCCAAAATTGCCCATTGTGTGTTCCCTGTGATGGTTTATCACCCTGTCCAGGGTGTACCTTACCTTGTGCCCAAAGTCTCCAAGCCTCCTGCAACCCTGTATACAGGAGACAGCAGTTTAGATGATGAGTGAGTGAGTGGTTTCTGCTCCTCCAATGTATGAAACGTAAAGTTATCATTGAAAGAGCGAGTACTGACCAATGTACAGACAAAAGCTTTCTTTTATTTATATAGATTTTATGTGCCATATACAATCTTGCAGAATAAGCAGGAGTACACAACATGGGCATTGATCAAGAAATCACAGGAAACACTTGTTGGGAAATATTGCTCTTTTATTAAGTACTTAGTAACTGACCACCATATTGATGTATGCAACAAAAGTTGTTCTCCAAAAATGTGTAATACTGGTCACCTGTGATTCGTGAATGCTTGGGCTGTGTCACGAACTGCATAGTATAAAAAAACAGTATTCAGACATCTTAGTTATGTGACCCTGAAGTTTATCTGAATGAGTATTGCCTGGCACTCTCTACTTTTTCTGCATAAGGAATAATGAATAAAAGCCCTCATGTTAGCACTCCTGCAGCATGTTGAAAAAAAAAGTGTAATATCACAATTATTTAAAATTTCTTTGATTGCTATTTCATCATAAATGCATTGGAGGCCTATGATATTAAATTATTTAAAATTAGAAAATAGAAACGAAAAAATAGGAGGAAAAAAAAAGGTGAACATACAGTGAACATACGCCTCCCACAAGTGCAGAAAATCTGGATAAAACAATAGAGCTGCGAGAGATTTGGACAGCTATTGAGGAGGCAGAGATCAGCTCAGGCTAATGTCTTCCTTGTCTCTGTCAGATGATGATGAGCAGCTGTTCTCTCCATCTGAATCAGTACCTGTATCTGTATCATCATCATTATTACTGCTGCTGGTTTCATCATCATCATCATCGTCATCATCATCGTCATCATCATCATCATCATCGTCATCATCATCATCATTAGATGTGTCATCACCGCTGGAGTTTTCCTGTGCTTCATCTGTGGTAGACACACACATACACATTCACACACCATGTAGACATGGCTGATTTTTCAGACTGTACGAACCAGTTTTTCCCTTTGGGCAGAGTGGCCTAAGTATTATTATTTCTGCATTAACATAATTGCCGAACATTTTATGGTAGCTGTGCTACTACATTATTTACACAAAGGTTGTAGTCACAGTAAGTCAGATGTGCTAATGAAAATCAACATAACTGTAACAGTATTAATAGGACAAACTATACACTATATTTATGTAGAGCTTACTTGTCTTTGTACATACAAACTAATTGAACTAAATTGCCTAATTCACCTTGAAGAAGTTTTGTAGATAATAGAATCCACAGAATCTGACCACTAAAGATATCTTCACTTGAAATAAATTGAAAAAGCAAAAGATAAAGAGAGTGAAGCAGGCGGAAAGACATGAAGATCATTGTCTCACCTGTCAGTAGTCTTT
Source organism: Clarias laeviceps (assembly GCA_030014305.1). Lineage (NCBI taxonomy): Eukaryota > Metazoa > Chordata > Actinopteri > Siluriformes > Clariidae > Clarias > Clarias laeviceps. Next base: position 3,903,062 of record JAQMYJ010000037.1, on the reverse strand, counting down.
CTTCAATCAGAGGAAGGAAGTGTTTGGCCTCAGGGTTCTCGGGTTCATAAACAAGAACTGAAAGCCAACAAAAAGGAAACAAACAGGAGGGAAAAAACATCCACCAGTATGTGAGATTACTGTAGTCAAAGAAACAACCAAATAAATCAATGTAATATAAGCTGTGTAAAAGTGGTGTAATTTAGAGCTGCAGTTTGACCAAAGTGCACATTATACTGCATTTAAAATTCCTCTTATTAATTAAAACCAAATAGCATTTCAGCTAATCAATATGACATGACCAAACAAGTAACATGAATTAACTTCCTTCACTTCTTTTAACAAAAACAGAGGCCACGCCTCCTTCACTGGTACTGACAAGAGGCCACGCCTTCTTCTGGGACTGACAGAGATCATGCCTTCTTCTGGGACTGACAAACACAGAGGCCATGCCTCATTTAATATGATTGACAGAAGTCACACCTCTTTCACTGTGACTGACAAACATTGAGGCCACACCTCTTTCACTGTGATTGAGAAACATTGAGGCCACACCTCTTTCACTGTGATTGAGAAACATTGAGGCCACCCTTACACTGGGACTGACAGAGGCCACGCCTCCTTCATTGGGACTGACAAACACAGAGGCCATGCCTCATTTAATATGATTGACAGAAGTCACACCTCTTTCACTGTGACTGACA
>JAQMYJ010000037.1:3870162-3902279 GCA_030014305.1 Clarias laeviceps | reverse complement strand
TGTGACTGACAAACATTGAGGCCACACCTCTTTCACTGTGACTGACAAACATTGAGGCCACACCTCTTTCACTGTGACTGACAAACATTGAGGCCACACCTCTTTCACTGTGATTGAGAAAAATTGAGGCCACACCTCTTTCACTGTGACTGACAGATGCCACGCCTCCTTCATTGGGACTGACAAACAGAGGCCACGCCTTATTTACTGGCACTGCATTATAACTAAAATCAACACATACAATAATCTCAGTACCATGTGATAAACTCCATGCAGTACTCACTCATTTGGCAGAGTTTCTTGGCAAGTGTGTACTCCCTTTCCATCACGGCCTTTAGGAACTAAAGAACACACACACACACACACACACACACAACAAACAATATACAGCTTCAGCAGGGTTTTACAAGGTGTAATGATTTAAATTAATAAGTAGAAATGTGCCTGACCTCTGCAAGTAGCTCAATGGGAGCATGAAGTTCATCCCTGTCCGCATCCTCTTCCTCACACTCTTCCTCATCTCCACTTACTTGCAGAGCCTTACTTGTGCTCAGGCCAGTTCTGCTCTCTGGCACTCCAAGATACTGAGGCACCTGAACTACGTCTTCATGCAACTTCTGCACACCGTCTGCACTTACAGTCTTCTCTTCTGTGAAAACGTCACACAAGATTCACACCAGAAATGTGCAGCTATCTGCAGATAACATGCATAACACGTTGTGTATAAACTGGATCTAACATATTAGAAGGAGCACATTGTGTCGACATCACTATTATCAAAGCTGCTGTTAGAGAAAACTAATCAACCAAATCAGAATTGAGAGCTTAACAGCGATGAGGTGCAAAAAAAAGTCTTTTCACACTCCTTATTGTTTGCGCATACATTATCATACTAAACGTTTACCTTCCAGGGATAGACAGAGTAAAACAGCCTGAAATACCTGCACCACCAGGAGCGGAGTGTCTGGGTGATTTTTCTAGTCTGTGCGTGGATGTGTCTGCTGGCGACAGAGCCTGTAAACCAGAGTGCGTCTCGCTCCTGGTATAAAAGAGTATAAAAATGTAATGGGGTTGAGAATGAGCGCCATAGGCATCCACAGGCCATAAAACACAGCGCATACACGACAGCAACGCGTCCTGCTATTTCTCCTTTATATGAAACACAACATAGAAAATTTCATGCACAAAAACATAAGCTTTATGGCACGTGATATAATTATGCGCCGTGCTTCACAGCAGATAGTCTTGGATGTGGACCATAATAAACTTTAGCACACAAAGAGGAGTCTTGGGAAAATTATATATAGAGATACAATATCCTGTAAAAGTCATAATGTTACTATTTATAGTACTAACATCAATAATAAAAACTTTTAATTTTATTCACTGTAATATACAAAAAATTTGTCCTGCATCAGTAACGGCATTCAGTAGTACAGTATACCGTGATGGTCTGTGCATGACTTTTGGTTTTGTACAGTTGTTCTCCAGCTGTTCTTGCTGTGTTTCTGAGACTGGCTCTGGATCCACAGTGATCCTGAAATGAAAAGCAAAAGTATTTTACAGTATTTTATGACACAACATACTGTACAGACCATTTTGTTCATCAAATAAGACTAAAGTCAAAGTGTGGAAAATGATGGTGGGTTCTGTCTGAGAAATATGGCTACAGGGGTATAACTAACCGGCTGAACTGTTTGCTGATTAAAGACAGAATTCATTAAAAAAAAATGAAAATGTACATGATTGTACAGTACTTGTACCTTAAAAATGTATCTGACTAAATAAATTGTGTTTGGTGTCTATTTCACAAAAAAAAATAGCGATACAAATCAAAGGTAGGTGGGTGTAAGCTTAATTTTATTACTTTATAAAAGGGTAAGTAGATGGAGTCAAGGTCGAGATTAGTCCATCAGCTGACCCACGCACAGAAAGCAGATCAGAATCAAAAGTCAAAGCAAAGAAGTGACAGGATCAACACAGATATCGTAAACAGAGGAAATGTAGAGGGATAAAACTTTGCAGCGAATGAAATGATGCCAGTGGATAGGGATTCTGATATGACATATAGATTAAAGTCTCACTGAGTCCTAAACCAAGACTGCAAGTGGATGCAATCGCAAAGAGATAATAAAATATTGAGTTTGAGACTGTAAAAGGTGCTTTAGACAAAAAACAGAAAAAATCAAGTTACTGTTAACAGTTGCTAATCAGTAAAAATGGACAATATACTGTATCTCACCTGTCTACATTTCCTTTGTCGTGTCTTCTCTCTGTGATCATTGACACAGACGGCTGCTGTCCATCTAACTGTCTACTCAGTTTGGGTTCCTGAGGCCTTAACAGGATAAAAGCGTCATAAAATACATCAAATTAAAACATAAAACACACCACATTATTCTCAGGCAATCGATGTGTTATAGACTCTCAGTCAAAAACAAAATGAATGCAAAGTATTTTTATGCTTAATTTGTTTCATTAATGAGCTTTTAAATAATTCAAAAGAAAGCAAATACACTTTTGATTGTGCAGTCTAAAAGAACACAGTTATGAAAAATAACTCCCTTTATTTCTTTATATAATCCCCTGCTACACTAATGCACTCATCCCAGTTTGTCCCACCGGATCCATGATTGGACTGCCTGCTTCACGCCTGAAACTGGCTTCCCAGGAACTCCCAAACCTGTGGAAATGGCTTGGAGAGAGATCAGGACTGTACGGGGGATGTGGCAACGACTCCCAGTTTACTCCCTGCAATGTGTAAGTGGTGTTGTTGAATGACTGTGTGTACAGTTCCCACAGACAGATGTGTCTGTTCTACAAGTTGGTGACGAGTTATCCGTTGATTTACAGAAACGACAGCAGTGAGCTCCGAGCCACCTCAGCCGGGATCGTCATGTTTGTGCAATTCAAATGGTGTATGGCGGCTAAGAGTCACAAATCTGTACTTTGCTTGAAGTTTTCTGTAAATGTCAATTGCTTTTATGCCTTCTGTAAGACCACACTATTGTGTGTGTGTTATACTTTTACACAAGAGCTGGCTATTTACATGGATTTGTCCATTTGTGTTAGAAGTCCTTCTGGTGAAACTGGCATCACTTCTTCCTTTTATCTTCGTCTGACAAAATTTTGTATTATAAGCCAGAAATTATATTCATAATTTTTTTTAAATTTTGCTGATGATGTCACTAATACTACTATGGTTAAACCTTTTGAACCTGGAACTGACCAGGAACTGATCTGGTTCGAAATGTCCTTTATGGTAATAATATTATAATTATTTAATAAATATTATAATTATAATATTGTTTGTTTAATGAAATAAAGCCACAAGACAGCATTTCTATGTAATGAACACTACAGTAGTATTTGGAAAGAATGTATTTATAGGATTATGGGTTTGAACCTACTGTCTCTTTGACTGGAGCGATCTATTCACTGGTGCAACTGCAAAAAAAGGAGAAAGCACAACAGTATTCACAAACCAAGGATGCTGTGCTGTTGAGTAATAGTTTTATTAAGAAAAAAATGGACACTCTGTAAGGCTACCTCTAGAGGTTGGGATTCCTGGTTTTAAAGCTTCTGCATCCTGTAAATTTGAAATCATTAAGGAGTGAAACAGAAAAAGAGCCTTATTAATTTGCCTTATTGTAGAAAGTTAATACAGTAGTGATTTATACTTGGTTAAACTGACCTCTTATTTTGTTTGCCCTCAGAAACAACCCAAACAATTTATAAAAATAATCAGTTTAATTAGGTAGTACATTATAAACATTAAAGCATTTATTTATTTAGAATTAACAATATCCTTCTTCTTAATAATCTAATAATCAGGAAATGCATAGATTAGCACAGGTAAGCACAAAAAGCTACTAAGATATTTCCAAATCCTCTAACAGTGTAATTACATTGATGTCTTTAAAGAAATAAAAAGAAAACACCCCCATCATGTACTGATACACTGCAGACAACTGATGTCAAGCAGTCCAATTTTAGATGCCATGAAGTCAGCAAATGGACTTAAATTTGCAGGGTTACATTAAAAAAAGCAAAGGAACTCTATGGCAAAAGCATGGGGGGAAACTCAGGGAGTATCAGGATTGAGGCAGCAACACTACACACTGTTCTAAATTGGACTTCTTACCTTTGATGGTACTTCTGAGGACGTCCCGACGCACTGTAACCTACAGATATAAAACAATGTGATGAACAGACTGATGAAACAAAACTTTTGTGCCTAGGACTCAGCAGTACGTTTGAAGGAGAAAGAATGAATCATATGCAAAAAAGTGCACCCTGTCTACAGTGAAGCATAGTAGCTTGGTGATGCTCTGGGGCTGCTTTGCTTCCTCTGGCAGTGGAAAGCTGCAGCGTTTAGAGGGCAAGAATTGTGGATTCAATCAGGTATCCTTGAAGAAAACGTCATGCCATCTGTGCGGAAGCTGTAACTTCGGCATCATTGGACCATCCAACATGACAATCAAGCCTTGGTTTCAGATGAAGTCCTGGAGGGTTCTAGAGAGGCCATCATGGTCTGCTGATTTGAATCCAATAGAAAACTTTTAAAAAAAGCAGTTACAGCACACAAACCCAAGAATCTAAACTAGAGGCCACTGCACGTGAGGAATTGGCTAAGATCTCTCAGAAACACTGCCAGAAGCTAATGTCTAGCTATACATCATATTTGCAGTAGGTCATAGTAGCTAAAGGGGGTTATAGCTACTAAGTACCGAGGATGTTGAATAATTTGAATACTGTAGTGGTCAGATTTTCATCCCACAGTCCAAAGACATTCAGGTTAGTTTAACTGGCATTCCCAAAATTGGCCGTAGTGTAGGAATGATAATTGGGCATCAAACTTGCAATATGACTGCTGTAGAAAAGACAGATATATACAATGTGATGGAACGAAAATATAATTTTTTGTTGTGTTGAACTATTTAAATTGCTCTTGTTTCACTCATTTATTACAAACAGCTACAAGTTAGTAATTTTGGTCCAAAAATTTGGACAAATATATAGTGAGAGAGAGAGAGAGAGAGTCATGAGAGAGAAGTCTTAGGAATCAGAGTAAGTATTAAATAGTATTATCTGCTGTGAAGATGTGAAGAGTTAATGTATGTAGAAAGATATTAAACATGTTAATGAAGCAAATAAACTATGAATTAGACCTGATATAATTCACATCAGATTTCAGTTGTAAAACTACGTCAGTGTGTTACAGAGCTGGGTGTGAGAGTCACACACACACACACAGGTGGAAATGCAGCCACTGACTCGGTTACATTAACTTTTCTAACACACAACGCAAACAAGTCGAGCAGCTTTAACTCCTCAAACCCACCTGCTCATCTTATCAGCGGCCAAACGGCATTAACGCGCTTTTCGTCGTTCTGTTTGTTAATCTCTAATCGAGCCGAAGTTATTAGTATACGACAACAAGTGTGCGTTTCCAAGGTAACGGATAATGGTCTCGCATCTGAAAGATTCCGGGTGAAACACGAACCAAACCGGAACCCATTCACACAGCACACGGTACACTATAGAGTAAAAATCAAACACACTTTATATGGTAATAACAACAGTAATCGTTTCACTGCACTATAAAAGGGGAAGAAAAACAATAATTTAATAAAATAAATGAATTTAAAATAAATATTTACAAACAGTAAGGTAGGTAAAGGTAGGTGGGTGTAAGCTTAATTTTTATTATTTTTATTATAGGTAAACAGTACAGATCAGTTAAATTATTATTAACTAGTTTTATGAAAGATGGAAATAAATTGTAAAATTTCCGAAACAAATAAACAATAATTACATAGTATATATTTCAGGTAAACATTTGTCTGTCATTTTTCTAATACTTAAATATTCTGTGCAATATATAACTATTTCAGCCAGCAGTTAAAAATGTAGTAAAGTAAAAAATAAAATAAAATGTATAATAATAATAATAATAATAATAATAATAATAATGGCATTTTTCCCAAAGCAAAACCATGATAACTGTAATTGCTCAAAATAGCTAAATAATTAATAAAATACTGTTAATGACATAATGACTGATTATATAAAAATGCACACATTAATCAGAGAGAGCGAGAGAGAGAGAGAGAAAGTTCTATTAATTTATTTTATTCAAGTTCACAAAGAAAATCTCTTCCTGGTCAAAATGTAAAATTATCTAATAATCAGTCATCAGTCATAACGCAGTTGTTTCTGTCCTTTCCCTGAATCCCTGCTGTTGCTGCTGATTATATCAGGTGTGTACTGAGCTGCATGAGGATGTGAACAGAATAATGGGCTTGTCATGTTTATGTAACAGGGGTGAGTGTGTGTGTGTGTGTGTGTGTGTGTGTGAGAGTGTGTGAGTGCTTGTGTGAGTGTGTTTTGTCAGCAGAACAAAAAGCACCACTCGTCCTCTTTTTGATTGTGTGACTGGAATGAAGAGCTTGTGACACCATTGACTGGTGCTGGAGAGTCAGAGAGAAAAGGAGAGATGGAGATAAAGAGAGAGAGAGAGATGATGATTTGAATGCAGAGGATGAGTACTAATGACCTTCATCATGAGTGAACAGCAGGTGGAACTGTCCAGAAACCAATGAGCTGGAGATGATCAGCATCTGCTGCTTGTGTCAGAAATGTGTTTCATGTCTTCCTGTTTATTTTGTTCCTCTGTTTCAGACATTAAACATATACAGTGTGCCGCATGCATTTATTTGGGATTAAATGTCATGGATTGACACAAACTAGCCTGGCATATCCACTACTAACCCTCTCGGGTTGCTTCTTTGACTAATTCCTTCTTTACAAGGTCACTGAGTTGAATGAATTGCCTCATTTAGACAATCCAATCTTAATCTAGGCAATCTAGGTTCTTTCTTTTCATTGTGTTCTCTCACAAACTCTTGGTTATTCAAGTAGGATCTGTATTAATATAGAGATCACATCACACTCTAACACAAAGCTTGTCAATATTTAAGTAATTATGTGAATTTTGATTTTACCAAAGGCAGCACGGTGGTGTGAGGGTTTGCACTGTCGCCTTGCACCTCCAGGGTCAGGCTTTGATTCCCACCTCGAGTCGGTGTGCGTGGAGTTTGCATGTTCTCGCCATGCTTGGTGGATTTGTTTTGGTCTAATCGGCGTTCCCAAAATCCCCATAGTGTGTAAATCAGTGTGAGTGTGTGTATGTGTGTGTGTCCTGTGATGGATTGGCACCCTGTCCAGAATGTACTCCGCCTCATGCCCTACATCTCCTGGGACAGACTACAGGCCCCCCTTGCGACCCTGTATACAGGATTGCACCAAACATATTTTAGGGCTTTTGTACTTTTTGGCTGAATACTTATACAAGGACAACTGACTGTATACACATTATTTTTAGCTCCACAAAATGTGGAAATTTCAAATGGGATAAATATACCTCATACCTCCTAATTTAAACTCTCACTGTTTCGTTCCCCATCTGGAATAACGAATGAAACCCACTTAGGTTTTCCCATTCGTCATTGTAACCACAGTGATGTTTAGCACATTTCCATGTCTCTCAACAGCCTTATAAAAGTGCTTGAGCTCATTTTCCTTCAGTTTTGAAAAAGTTCCCATGTTCCGAAAGCCGTTTTTTGGTTTACCTTCATTCTGTAGTCATCAAACCAGGTTTAGATTGAGTGACATTAGATGCCAGGAGATGAAGCGTATAATGTGGCTCCCTGTAATCTGGAAAGATGAAGAGCATAAACACGTAACAAGGATAAAACAGCGTTCATGGAGTTAATAGAGCAAATATGGAACTTGTGGCAATCAACAAATAGATGCTATTTTCTTTCAGATCACCAGTGCTATTTTTTCTCCTTCTAAGCTTAAGAAAGTTATTTAACACTCAATTTATTTTCCATCAGACTAAACAGTGTCATGTCTGGGAAAATAGGCAGTGATCATTGCTACTCATCATATGTGATCATTTTAGCTCATGATTAAGCAGTCATAATGCTTTGAGGGAACCTACATAAACATACCTGTTCAGTAGGACAAAAAACAACAAAATTAATCCAAATTAACACATTAAACAGTCTGGGATAATTGATAATGATAAAAATGTTATAGTCAGGAAAAACTCAAAACTCTTTGCTTTCTATTCACTTATGTCATATTAGTGAAATGTGAAATTAATTCCTGATCCAAAGCACGATTCAGTTAACATATCCCTCTTTGTGTCATCATTCTAATCATACATTCATCAATCTGATAAATTAATTCCATCCAGATGTTACATTACTGTATATATCAAGCCAAGACCCACAAAATCATGTGTGCGTTAAAAACATTTAAACAGTTAAATAAGCAAGGAAGGCTGCATGGTGGCTTTGTGGTTAGCACTGTCGCCTTGCACCTCCAGGGTCCGGGTTCGATCAAGGGCCAGGTTCGATTCCAGCTTCTGTGTGCATGGAGTTTGCACGTTCTCCCCATGCTTGTTGGGTTTCCTCCAGGTACTCTGGTTTCCTCCAACAGTCCAAAAACCTGCAGATTGGGCTAATTGGTGTTCCCAAATTGCCTGTAGTGTATGAATGAATGTGTGTATGTGCCCTGCGATGGATTGCCGACCCTGAATACAGGATAAAGCGGTACAGACGGTGAGTGAGAGTGGCAAGCAAGAAAGCCTTGAAAGAAAATGGTGATTGTTTATCAATGATGCAAAGGATGAGGATAAATCTCTATTGTTTTTTTGTAGAAAGACATGACTCATCAGCAGGAATCTTCTGAAAAGAAAAAAAACTGTGTAGGAGAAGAGCAGAAGTAACATTCAGTTCCTTCTTTCTCTGTTGAGATGTACATGACAATGCTGCCATACTACAACGTAGTCCTGCCATCCAGACTGGCCTTGTTCATCCTGGCCCAAGTGAAAAAGAAAAATACACATGATATACAATAAACACATTATATTCCAGGCTTGTCTTGTGTTGATATATGAGCTCTAAATGCAAATAAATGAGTCCATTACTGATGCCTTTCTGCTCTCTAATGTCTTCATCAGACATAATGAAATGCCGATTGCATGCATCTCTGTATATTCTGTTTGTAAGAAGACACAGGAAACAAACAATGTAATAACTTCACCAGTGAGAACTGTTTTCATGAAATACTGCAACAGTGACAGTGAGGAAGCATCATTCGATTCTGGTTTATCAGGTTTTCTGCCATTGTGAAATATAACAAGCATTTCATTTGCAGTTTGTTAGCACCAATACTAAATATATGTCTCACACACACTCGGGGGTAGCTGGTTCAGAGAGATTTAAAAGACAGCTGCAATAATGAACAGCTGAGAGTGATGGTAGTGTCTTAAAAAAAAAGCCCTGTTTCTGTTTCAAGCACATAAACAGCTGGATGCTCGGTGTCTGAGTCTGCGAGCGCCTGAGAGACAAGTGCAGTGAAGAATAAGCCTGAGAGGATGATGAAGAGAGCATAGTGAGGAAGACAACCTGTTCCTGTCCAGCTAGTGTAAGTCACGGTGTGCAGTACTGTGTAAATACCAAACATCACAAAGACATGCACAATGCTTGGTTGTTGTTTATTAGTTACAGGACAAAGTTGCATTCAGGAATGATGATATGTCTCAGTTGGTAGATATGTAGAACATGAATCATCAGGAGGAGACATGAGTAGAGGAAACTATTATAGGATAAGAGCAAAGATACTAATCTGCTTGTTTAATAATCTACATGATGCCAGAGCATGATCTTGACGAACGTCTAGTGCTATGGCTTCTCCATTCCAGATGCCAATTCTTCTCCTGCACTGTGCTCTTGTGTTTGCGTGGAATCATGTATGATTCTGTCACCAGTGTTCCGTGGTATTTTGGTGCTACAATCTTTCCACTCTTTCCCTTAGTGGCAGATTGTATCGTTGCACAATGCATGGAGAGCGATCTCTCCTACAATCACATCACCCAAACATAATAGTGTTTCTCTATTACAGGTTTGTTGATGGACATTGGGTAGTTAGTGATAGATTTTGTGATCTTGGATGGTGATTTGGTGTTGGTGAGGTGATCTGTCTAGTATTAGTGCTGTTTTTTGGTAATGTCATTGGAGTTGTTGGGTTTGAGGTCTTGCTGGTGATGCTGAGCTTGTTATGGTTTTGCTGGTGATGCTGAGCTTGTTATGGTTTTGCTGGTGATGCTGAGCTTGTTATGGTTTTGCTGGTCATGCTGAGGTTGTTATGGTTTTGCTGGTCATGCTGAGGTTGTGTTTTTTATGAAAGGTTGTGTTTTTTTTTAAAGAGTTGTTCATCAGTGGCATTAATAGTATTAGTGGTGTTGGTGGTGCTGGTGTTAGTGCCATGGTTTTGGTGTGTTAATGGAATTGTTGAGGCTGAGGTGTTGGTGGAGTTGTGGTTTTGGTGATGTTAGTGGAGTTTGTTGTGGTGTGGTTTTAGTGGTATTAGTGGAATTGTTTTGTGTGGGTTTAGGGGTGGTGTTAGTGCACTTGTTACTGCTTTTTTAGTTTTGTGGTTTGTTTCGTAGTTTTGATGTTGTTAATGGGGTTCTTGGGCTTAGTGAGGTTTGATGTGCTAGATGTGGTACAAGTGGAGTTAATGGTGTTGCTGTTGTTGTTGGGTGTTGTGATATTGGTGGATATTGTGTATTATATTATGGATTTGGTGTTGTGGTTTTGGTTTAGTGGTTGGTGTTGTGTTTTGGTGGTATTACTGTCTTGTTGATGTTATAGTTTTGTTGGTGTTAATGGAGTTATGATTTTGGTGGTGGTAGTGGGTTGTTGGTGTTGTGATTTTGGGGTGTTAATGGAGTTGTTGGTGTTCTGTTTTTGGTAGTATTAGTCGGGTGGTGATTTTGGGGGTGTTAGTGGAGTTTTTGGTAGTTTTGGTGGTGAGTTGTTGGTGTTATAGTTTTGATGGTGTTAGTGGTGATCTTAGTGTGGTTTTGGTGCTATTTGTGGGGTTGTTGGTATTGTGGTTTTGGGGGTTTAGTTAAATTGCCAGTTTAATGATTTTAGTGCTGTGAGTAGAGTTGGTGTTGTGGTTTTGGAAGGGTTAGCGGGGTTGTTAGAGTGGTTTGGGGGTTACTGAGTTGTCACTAATGTGTTGTCACTTGTGGTTTTGAGGATTTTAGTGAAAGTCATGTTGGTGGTTTGCTGGTGTTGTTGGAATAACACATCATAGTCCAAAAAAAAAAAACCAGCCAAGAAATATTGTTCTAGTAGCAACAATACAGAGGCGGCACGGTGGTGTAGTGGTTAGCACTGTTGCCGTGGACTTCCATGGTCCAGGTTCGATTCCCGGCCAGACTCGATTCCTGACTCTGTGTGCATGGAGTTTGTTCTCCATGTTCTCCCCGTGCTTGGTGGGTTTCCTCCCACAGTTCAAAGACATGTAGATTAGGTCGATTGGCGCACACAAAATTGCCCGTAGTGTGTGAATGAGTGTGTGTCTATGTGTGTGTGCCCTGCGATGGATTGGCTCCCTGTCCAGGGTGTACCCCGCTTCGTGCCCTAAGCCACCTGAGATAGACTCCAAGTCTCTACAACCCTGAATACAAGATAAAGCGTTATAGATGATGAGTAAGTGAGTGAGCAATTATACAATATTCATTATCACATTGATACTTTGCTAATTTTAAATAAATGAAACACAATTATTTCTCTAGCATTTCAGGGTTTTTTTTCTCTCTCAGTGGTCGGCTGTGCTGGGTTAAAGATGGTGGAACAACATGAAGGAAACAGATGACACACTAACAGAATCATTTCACACTCCAGTGCACTTGCTTCCAGACACACACACACACACACACACACACGCACACACACTCCTCTCAGATACATTCACCTCTAAGATTGAAATCCCCCACCCTTTCAGATCAAATGTTCACTGGGATAATGTTTCTCTCTCTTTCTTCGTCTCTCCTTTTTTTTGCATCGATCAGAACAGCCATGAGGGGCATGACTCACGAAGGACATATTGCAAAGAGAATGTGAGTAATGACACAGGTCAATCATGCACACACATACAAATACACACTCTCTCGGACAGATGTTTAGTTGGGCTTTGGGCAGCTGGTGTCATTCTGAATGGAGTTAATCACACATGCAAATTACAATCAGGACACCATCTGCCTTTTATGGAAACACTGATTGCTCCATTGAATACCTGCCAAATACTGTATATACGCCACTAAAGGCTAGAAGCCATACAGTGAGATCTGTAACACTATGCACATAAACCATAAGATTTAAAATACAAAACACAACAGACCAGCAAAGCTGAAAGCTTACAATCCAGCACTTACATTCCCCATTCAACACCTACATTCAGAAATAAATACCAACATTCACTAAGCAACACTACAAGTCTCCACACTCCGCACAAAAGGCGTACATTTATCAACACACATTTTTTCTCCACAAACACCATCATTCAATAAGAAACACTTACATTCACAAGACACATTCACCCAGACATAAACACTTGATAAAACACCAGCACTGAAATACCACCAATAACAACAACAACTGCAGCTGCATACTGCCCAACACATTCACCACAGCCACAACACCACTCACCACCCCAACACTACAATATCACCAACAACAATACCAGCTCCAACAGCACATTTAACACCACCACCAACCACGTCAACACCGCAATACCGCCAACAACAATAACAGCTCCAACAGCACAGTGAACACCACCACCCTCCACCCTAACAACTATAACTCCAACAGCACAATAAACACCACCCACCTTCACAACACTGCAATACCACAATAGCAAAACCAACTGTAAATTCACAATAAATACCACCACTCATCAATCCATGACTGCAATACCACCAACAACAATAACAACTCCAACATCACAATCAACACCACCATACAACTCCAACACTGAAATACAACCAACAAAACTCCAATATCACAATCAACTCCGACACTACAATACCACCAACAACAATAACAACCTCTGCAGTACAAAAAACTCTACCACCCACCACTCCAACACTGCAATACCACCAAAAACAATAACAACTCCAACATCACAGTCTACTCCAACACTGCAATGCCACAAACAACAATAACAACTTCACCCACCTTCAGCTCCACCAACAGCAACACTATCACCCACCACTCTAACACTGCAATGCCACCTACAGTACAACAACAACAACTGCAACATCTTAATCACCTCCAACACTGCAATACCACCAAGAACAATAACAAGTACATCACAGTTAACACTGCCGCCTATCACTCCAACTCTACAATAACCAATAACAACCATAACAGCACAATCAATACCTTTACCCATTACTCCAACAACGCATTGATTCTGACAACAACAACTGCAACATCACAACACTGCCACTCCAACACTGCACTACTGCCACCAACAACAAAAACAACAACAACAACAACAACTCCAAAAGGAACCCAAATACCTCAGAAACAGATACACCAATCTAAAGACAGCCAGTGACTCAGTTGTTTGGACACCTACTGTATAGGAAGTTCCTTGCACAGCCTAGATGCCAGAACAGAAAACAAAACAGTCTAGACGTATGTCTCTGATAGAGAGTGTGACCAGTCGAGCAGTTCTGGAGTATTGGAGAGAACTGTAACACTGCAATGCCAAAACAACTCCAACAACACAATCAACACCACTGCACACTAATCAAACAACTGCAATTTCAACAGCATAATCAACACTACCACCCAACTCCAACCCTGCATTACTACCACCAACGATAATAATTGCAACAGCACAAATCAAATCAAATCTAATTTTATTTGTCACATACACAGTCATACACAATATCTTATAAAATTTTCCTCAAAATTATTCATCATTATGAAATAAGATAATTTTTTACAAATTAGAAATAAAGAAAAATATGGAAAAAACTTTAGCTGTAAAAAGAATTTTAAATTTACATTATGTACAAAATAATACAATAATAAATAAAATAAAATAATAAAATAGGAATATAAAAATATAATAATATATAATAAAATGCTAAAGGGTAGAACCATGTACAGTTATGGGCAAAACAATGTGCAGAATAATGTGCAAAAGTCGCAGTTCAAAATTCACAGTTCTGTGGTGTGCAAAATGTGCAATCAAATGCGCAATCAACACCATCATAATTTTAAAAACTGGTCAGAATATTAATCAAGCATTAAGTGGGTAGAGCAGATAAATAGATTTACGATAGGCCTGTTAGCATTAGGCATTAGGCAAAGCGTAAGGGGAATTTTGATAGGAGACACTGCTTCTTAAAATGTCTGTAAGTGAACTGGGAACTGCAGTATAATAGCATAATTATGTCATATTTCAGAAGAGAAATGCAAAGCCTCAGCATGTCTCATAAAGATAAAAACCCTCTAAATCACCTCTTTAAGTATCACTGGACCACCGTATGATCCTCCTGTTACATGTAGGTGTGTTTGTGTGTGTTATCTCTACGCACAGAGCTGTAAACCAGACACGTTCACTACTATCCATTTTTCTTTGCAAGACAAAGCAAGCTTGAAACAACCAGGTTACTGTCACTTTAATTGCACTTCCTGCGGCCTCCGTTATCATTTTAATGAAGATGGGGGTGACGTTTTTTCTCAACATGGTGATAGTTTATTATCAAATCCCACATGATCTGCCTGGCTCGGGGATTCATGTCGAAATTAAACAGATAAGCTATTAATAACGCATGTGTGTGCATGTGTGTGTGTGTTTTTATGTGAATGTAAAGACGCAATAAGTTTAGCTAATCTCTTTTTGTGCATGTTTGAGAAAATGGGAAACAACAGTAACATCTTATTTATTTACTGCCTATAAAAATCCAATGACTTTTTTACAAGCATAATGAACAAAATACAAGCAAAGTGATTTAAAAAGAGTTATTGTTGTGCAGGGTGGAAAAATCTTATATATAGAAAAATATAGGGAAAAATAGTTATGACTCATTTGATGCTCTATGAAATTATGTTCTAGATCATGAGGAGGTCAAGAATTATAAGACAAAAAGGGTGACACAATTCATCCAGTGTATAAGCTTGAGATTTGAGATGAAGAGGAAGCACCGATTCACTCAGTAGGGGGTTAATTTGCTTTTTGTTGACTGAACACAGAGCTGGCCAGAGGCGATACACTGCTCATTACTATGCAAACAGGAGGATCACATGCTTCACGTTCCAAATGCAGGCAATAGGGTGGAAATATAAAACAAGGTGACAAGGTGGAGAAGTGGGGGAGTGTCAGTGAGACATCAACATACCACCAGAGAAACAGCAACAAGTTCACCAACATCACCAAAAACCACTCTCTACTAACATCACCAACACCACTCGCACCAACACTTCTACCAACTCCACCAAAATCAGAACACCAACATCTTCACCAATACTATTAAAACTATAATACCAACATCACTAGTATCAACAACCCAACCAAAATCACAACACCAGCTTTGCCAATACCAAAACTACAGCACCCATTTAAACAACACCACCTCCTGATAGAGGCTCACAACAGATAAAACAACACAGCTAACACAACCAGAACCACAACATCAACAACCTTTTCAAAACAACCAACAGTCCAATTGATCTCACCAATACTACCAGAAAACTCCAATAATGCCACGAACCACACTAACACAAACAACCCCAGTAACACCCCCAACTCCCTAACACCCACAACTACACCAACACCAAAAAACTACAAGACCAAAAAAAACACTATACCCACAACTTAACTAATAACACCAAAACCACAAGAACAACATCTATACTAGCATACATAAACCACACACCAATGCTCAACTATCACCAACATTTCTACCAACCGCATCAAAATCACACCAGCACCTTTGCCAATACCAAAACGACAGCATGCACTTAAACAACAACACCGTAACTCAAGTGACAAATGCGGACATCTACGGTGTGTTCATAAACAACACCATCAAAACCATACCAATAACCTCACCAAAAATACTAAAAAAAAAAACAAACAAAAAACAACAACACAATAACACCAACTGCATAGAAACCACAAGTCCAACAGCTACAAACACCACCACCAACACCAATAACCCCATCAACACCAACTCCACCAACAATATGACTAATGCCCACTCCACCAACACAGGCACATCAACAACACCAGCAGCACTAACATAAACCCCATGTAACATGTGAATTCCACACATGACAACCAATACGTACAGTATGTGCTTCTTTCTTCAAAAAAAAAAAAACACTAAAGAGGCAAGAAGGCAAATGGCACTCAGTACATACAGTGTCTCTCATCAGTTTATTAATATCACAGCATGATTACAACAGTCACTATCATTAGGAGCGCACAAGAATGGGATTTGCCCCACTGATTCATTTTTTTGTCATGGCAACACAATTATTAGCCCATGGCTTGTGTCCCTCTCTGAGGACATGTCCTTCAAAGTGCTCTCTGTCACTAATTTTGCTCCCTTACACAAGCAAGAGGATTAGGACGCTGCCCTCGGGTTGAACGCACACTCAATGATGATGTTCCTCATTAAAGCAGTTATTACACACACACACACACTCTCTCTCACACACGCACACACACACACACAATGTAATCATTGCGTGTATATATAAAGTCCCTGAGTTGTCGCTTAGCTTGTTTACTGGGTATAATGCCAGATTGTGGGTTAGCCAGTTTACTAGAAAATTTTGGATCTTTTCTCCAATCAATCAATCAATCAATAGTTTAGCTTGTGATTTAGCTTTATTTTTATAATGCTAGCTTGTGGTTCTGCCTGAGTACTCACTCACTCATCGTCTATACCGCTTTATCCTGTATTCAGGCCTGGAGCCTATCCCAGGAGGCTTAGGGCACTTAGTACACCCTGGACAGGGTGCCAATCCATCGCAGGGCACACACACATACACTCACACACTCATTCACACACTACGGGCAAGTTGGGAACACCAATTAGGCTAATCTACATGTCTTTGGACTGTGGGAGGAAACTGGAGTACCCGGAGGAAACCCACCAAACACAGGAAGGACATGCAAACTCCATGCACACAGAGACGGGAATCAAGCCTGGCCGGGAATCGGACCCGGACCCTGGAGGTGCAAGGGTTCGCACACATGATTTTGTGGGTCTTGGCTTGATAGTAATGTAACAGATTTTAATTTATCAGATTAATGAATGTATGATGAGAATGATGACACAAAGAGGGATATGTTAAGTGAATCGTGCTTTGGATCAGGAATTAATTTCACATTTCACTAGTATGACATAAACGAATAGAAAGCAAATAGTTTTGAGTTTTTCCTGACTTTAACATTTTTATCATTATCAATTATCCGAGACTGTTTAATGTGTTAATTTGGATTAATTTTGTTGTTTTTCGTCCTAATGACCAGGTATGTTTATGTAGGATGTCCATAAAGTAACTAGGATTAACTTTTTTGCCTATCTAGTGAGACATTAAAAATACAGTTACTGGGACCAGGCACACCAGCAGTCTCTATTAGCTCTTTATGAGTCACGGTTTTACATAAAAGCCACTTTTTGAGTGAATAGTGAGGGGTATTGTGGCATGTGTGGCGTGTTCTAGTCACTCATGCCTTGCAGCACTGCACAGCTTTTATTATATTTTTTTGCATGGCATGAACACGCTTTTATTCCTCATGCCTCTCTATAGTGGCCGGAACAAGCAGACACCACTTTAGTTGCTTTTGCCTGAAGGGGCTGAAGGAATGACAGAATTAACTGTATGCATTTCTGGAAGAATGTTCTGGGTGACAGAAAACATGCACAGAGAGGAAGAGAGAGAGAGAGAGAGAGAGAGAGAAAGAGAGAGATGGGATGTTGATCTTTTTGATCTTTCATTCATGTTTTTAGTGCATGTAGGAATTGTCCACCACTGCACTATTCTTTATTCCTTCATTCACAAGTATTTGGTTCTTTATCCTGGCCAAGGTTGCAACAGATCCAAAGCCTATCCTAGGACCACTGGAGGAACCTCATACGGACACAGGGAGAATACAAACTTCACACAAAACAGCAACCCATGCTCAGTATCAAACTGGGAACCCTTGAGGTGTATCCTATTCATCTTGGAAATTTTCTACTGTACTTACATTTAGTTTATGATGAGAATGGTGGCGATGAAGGAAAAAAACATAGCTCCAGATTCAAGGTCTTTTATGAACCATTGATTAAGAAGTTTGTTAACTTTTCATTTGAATGGTGCAAATGTTTTTTGTAATGTTTTTGTAATGTTTTTCTTTCACTCAGTGCTGGTGGGAGATGCTGGGACTGGGCGAAACAGACAAGCAAGAATCTACAATTATATGTATAAGTAAGTATGAAGGGTGTTCAAGTTAAACTGGGACTTGTGATGAACTTTCTGGTGAATGAAGGCGCAAAAATGAACGACATTTAAGTATGGTGACTACATTCTAAGCTACAATAAAACATTTGAATGGTGCAAACATTTTAAAGAAGGCGGTACGTCCATAAATTATGATCCCAGCTGATGTGGCTTGGAGCGAACTGCAGTCATTCCCAGAAACATTTAGCAAGTGGAACGCCTGATCCTTGAAAATCAACAGATAACTTGTCGCTGACTTGTGGAAGAGACACATCTGTCTGTGTGAACTGTACACACACTCACTCATCAACACCACTTGCACATTACAGGAACTCGACTGGGAGTCGTTCCCAGTACAGTCCTGACTTCACTCCAAGCCATTTCCACATGTTTGGGGCATTAAAAGAGTTCCTGGTAGGCCAGCATTTCAGACGTGAAGCAGGCAGTTCGAAAACGTTTTACCTTGACGGTATCCTAGCACTAGTGTACCTCTGAAATAAGTGCATTAGTGTAACATTAGTGAGGATTATACAGAGAAAATTGAGGTTTTACTCTCATAAGAGCTCTTTGCACAATTAAAAGTCCTGGTATGACTTGAACAACCCTCGTATTTTGACAAAATGTGTTAGAGCTAGAGACGCATGCACTCTTTTAGAAAGAGAACAAGAACCCACCATTAAACAATTTAACTCAACTAAAATCACGCTAGTAAGAACCATTGCATCCCTATGTTTTCACTGCGAGTATCTAGCAGACTGTAAAATGGACTGGAGTGGCACATCTCTTAATTACACAGCTCTTTAGTGGCCATCAAATTCGGTCAGGGTTGATGGAGTTAATAGGAACAACTCGCTTATACGGCGCAAAGGAGGCCAGAAGAGTCTTAATAGTCCTCAGCTTAATGCACTATGAATTTCTTGATAGAGGCTCATACACTGTACTGTGTTACCCGACAAATGTGGACATCGACAGTGTGATCATAATATACGTGTACATGGGTAATATTGTCAACATGACAATTTACTGAGGCCAAAGTCAAAGACTGGACAAAAAAAGGACCAGTGAGTTAGGCTCAATTGGGAAAAATAGAGTTTGTAGCTGCTATAACATACTTTAAGTATTAACAGTAATTAACTGTCTCACTGAGCTTTCACAATGTTACATGTATCAGTAAATGGTTGAAAAGTGTGACATTTTATTCTTAATTAAACATTTTTATATCTATCTGTAGCTACCATATTGCTGTAGTATAAGAGCAATGTTACTGCTTACATTTTAACATTCAGTGCATGTCCTTGTATTGGACGCACAGACACAATTCGTTCTGTTTAGTAAGTTCCTTTAGCACAGCATCAGTGAATTGATGAAGCCATTGTTTTTCTTGCAAGTCACCCAAAACCTTACAGTATATAAACTGTTTTATTTAATTATTAAGTCCTTTCAGGGGAAATTAACTTTGCAGATGGTCAAAGTGCAAAAAAGTGTTAATGTAGTCATTTTTGGTGCAGTCTTGAAGTTTAACATCTTGCTGAAAAAATCCATTCAAAGACAACAGGCAAATGTTATTGCGTCAGAAAATGTAAGATCCAATCAGATTCCGGTATGCAAATGAAGTTCATTAGTTTACCAGGGTGTGTTGGAGTATTGATCGTCATTGCTCACTCACTCACTCACTTATCGTCTATACCGCTTTATCCTGTTTACAGGGTCATGGGGGGCCTGAACCCTATCCCAGGAGACTTAGGGCACAAGATGGGGTA
Source organism: Clarias laeviceps (assembly GCA_030014305.1). Lineage (NCBI taxonomy): Eukaryota > Metazoa > Chordata > Actinopteri > Siluriformes > Clariidae > Clarias > Clarias laeviceps. Next base: position 3,882,136 of record JAQMYJ010000037.1, on the reverse strand, counting down.
CACCATGGACAGGGTGCCAATCCATCACAGGGCACACACATACACAGTCACACACAATTTGGGAATGGCAATTATCCTGATCTGTATGTTTTAGGACTCTGGCAGGAAACCCACCAAGCATGGGAAGAACATGCAAACTCCACACAGAGGCTGGGAATCAGACTTGGCCGGGAATCGAACCCACATCCAGGAGGTCCAAGGCAACAGTGCTAACCACTAAGCCACCGTTCCGCATGGAATATTGGTGTCACTTTAAATTTTCAGAATCATCGAATCTGCATTTATTTATGAACGGAAAACTGGTTTCTATGGCTTTTTTGTGGGTTAATTTTATGGTTAAATATAGGATATTTTGCTGCAAATGGATTTACAATGAGCACTGTCGCCTTGCACCTGATTCCCGGCCAGGCTCGATTCCCGTCTCTGTGTACATGGAGTTTGCATGTTCTCCCCTTGCTTGGTGGGTTTCCTCCCACAGTCCAAAGATATGCAGATTAGGCTAATTGGAGTTCCCAAATTGCCCGTAGTGTTTGAATGAGTGTGTGAGTGAGTGTATGTGTGTGCCCTGCGATGGAATGGCACCCTGTCCATGGTGTAACCTGCCTCGTGCCCTAAGTCTCCTGGGATAGTCTCCAGGTCCACCGCGACCCTGAATACAGGATAAAGCGGTATAGACGATGAGTGAGAGAGTGAGTGAGTGGATTTAGAATGATTAAACAACATTCTTTTGAGAAATAGATGGACATTGATTGATAGGAAAAGAGTGTTAGCTTGCGGTAGACAATATATACAAATTATATACACAAATAAACAAGGAACTAGGACAGAAGAGCTAGAGATGCAGAGAGAGAGAGAGAGAGAGAGAGAGAGAGATTTTTACAAAGTAATCAGGAAAGATTAATGAAATATGAATTCGGCCACAGCCAATTTCATCATCCCTCCCTCTTTGGTTCTCTCTCTGCTCCACCTAGCCTCCCCTCTATTTATCTCTCCTCCACACTCCACTCTCCATCTCAATCCAAACCTCATCATCTGTCTTCCTGCTCCCATCAGCCACTTATTCTCCCTCTTCTACCTTCCTTACGTCCGTCTCTGCAGGTGAAATCACAGTGCTCCATCACTCCTGAGCCGGAGAGAAGCAGCTAAACATCAGCAGGAACCAGAGCAGGAGAGAGAGGGGTCTCTGATCACTCTCTTATATCACTCCACTGCACACTTATTCAGTCTGGAATTCTTCCCTTAGGCATTTATTCACAGCGCACACACTTTTGTAACATTTATTTACCTGAAGCAGAGGACTAGAGATGCAATATAAATGTAGAAATGTCATCGAAACCATACAGCATGTTAAACCAGTGGGAGGCCACCTAGTTCAAGTCTATCAAGAAAAATCAATGGAAATAAAATTGAACGGAACAGACGTCTTCTGAGTATTATATACAAAAAGGTCCACCATTTATGTTTACTTCAAAAAAGAGGGAAAAAAAGCTTTTCCTTCATTAAAGTTATCTATATATTAAAAATATTTACATGGTGCGTTAAAGTCTTAAAGTCACGGACTTGTGAATGTGCATAATAGCAGAACTCAGTTTTGTAAAAAGTCCCTTTATTTCTCTATATACTGTAATTCCCTGCTACACTAATGCACTTATCCCAGTGTTTCACTAGTGCTTGGATACCATCAAGGTAGAAAGTTTTCCCACCAGAACCATGATCAGACTGCTTGCTTCAGATCTGAAATTCTGGCCTCCTAGGAACTCCTTTAATGACAAACATGTGGATTTCCCTGGAGCCACCTTGGCCAGGATCATCATTCACAGGTGTACTGTATGGCCTTCTTTAAAACGTTTGCACCATTCAAATGTTTTACTGTGGCAACGGGACACATCCCCGTGCTGTACTTGAAGTCTTCTGTAAATGTCAATCGGTTTTACGTCCACCAGAAATATCATCACAAGACCCGGTTTGACGTGATTACTCCTTGTGAAAGGACAATGTTTAATTTAATTTATTAATAAACAAAAATCATAAAAATTGACAATTCTGCTTAATCAGAAATTGATAACTGATTAAGTATTTTTAGAGCGCTGTGATGAAATGAAAGAAAGAAGATGAGCAGGTCTGGTGAATCACATTCTTTTACCCCATGGGGACAGGTCATGTGTGTGTGTCACTTGTTTTGGACACGGATAGGACCAGGATGCACTACGGGGAAGCCGATGGAGGCAGTGTTATACTTTGGGCAACGTTCTGCTGAGAAACCTTCAGTCCTGTCATTCATGTGGATGTTACATTACATTGACATGTACAATGTAAACTAATCTATAATAAAATATTTTAAAAGTTCTAGTTTATTTCATTGCATTAGAAAGCTAAATATTTGAAACATTAATTCACACATTAGTGAAGATGACAATAGACCTTTTAGAGCATCAGCCAGCATGAATAGAAATCATACAAAAGTGAACAATTAGACGATTTCTCTAAAGCATTTTGTCAGAGCGGAAGAACGGAAGGATGAAGAGAGCACAGAACAACAAACGATTCATCAAGAAGGAACAGAATGTGTGAACACAAATCACCAACATACAAAACAATTAAATCGTCTCTTGTGTAAACGTGTTGAATGCCTTTAAGCGCGGCTCTAATGCTCTCTTAATCGAGTTCTGTCCAACATCATCGCTCCACACTCAATATACACTTAATGGTGATGGATCCATAAGGAGATGCCTAAAGTAACAGTTCAGCCAAACAGGAAATTTACATCATTTTCCTCTCATACAGCAAAGCCGGTCGATCAGCCATGTTGTGTTCGAGGCCTAGAGTTTGCGTCTGTAGTTTGGATCTCAAGCTACAAATCTAATGAAGTGTAAGGAATGTCATGAAATGCTGTAGCCACCAGTTTATCTTCATGTAATCTGAGATCAGTGTTCATTATAGATGTGTACACAGGAGAAACTCTAAGAACGTATGACAGATGTTTTCATATAGTTATTTATAGCCTTTATGCCCTTTAACATCCATTTGTCTGGTTTCACAGAACAGATCACGGACTCTGAACTCCACAGAGCTGTACATCCTGTTCATGCTCACACCGCAGGCGATGGTTTTTTTTCGGTGCCTTCCCGATTTCATGGATTGGTAAATTGCACTTGTGTAGGAATTATTATTATTTTTTTATACTTGGATTGACTCAGGAAGTTTTCCCGGTGAACAAGTGGCTAGAGTTCAGTGCATCTGAATTGAGAAATAAATTCAAATAAATTGTTCTGGGGTCAGTTGTTAAAGTTTATCCCAATATAATGTAATCAACATTAATTTATCCAAGTAATTCTAAAAATTTCAAAAACATCTGAATCGAAACGGTGATTCAAAATATTATTGATAAATTAACATTACCACAACATTTTGAAAACCAAATGTTTCTGCTGGGTGTACTGTACATTTCAAGTTCAATTCAGGGGCAGTATAACACACTCAGAGAAAAGCACTCGCTATTCACCCTCTTCCACTTGTCTGAGCTCACAGACACCTGTGGCTGATGTCACTGTAATTGATGTGGGAGACCAAATACGTCAACACTCCCTTAAAAAGGTGTTTTGAAACATGTAATTGAAAACTGTAAAAAAAAAAAATAAATAAACATCCAAAACAACGTTAGGCCACTCCTAAGATTAAAAATCAAACTGTGATGAAATTTGGCATCAAGAAGAGCTACAGCTGCTGTGAAATACAATTTTGTATAAATAATTGTGTGATGCAGTGTCAGCAACCTAACATGTTTTAACACATTTTAATACATTTTCATGTTTAAAATGTGTTCATGTCAAGCAGCTGTTGCATGCGTTTTGCTCAGAGCTAATCAGGTAGCTATTAACTTGGATGACTTATTAGCTGTTTTAGCCTCCCATCTGACTTCATGTCCTTCTAACCAAATTGGGTGTGTTTGTTGCCAGGAAATCTGGATCTCAGGGCTACCAAATAGAGTTCAGTTTTTGCGGCCACGAATAAACACATAGCCTGCATTGTGCTGTTTTCTCCCCATTTTGTCGTATTCACGTGTTCAGTGGGGCATCTCAGAAGGACACGCATTTAGGCCGCCTGAAATAACGACTCTGAAGTAGCCTATAATTTGCCAGATGCAGCCGTGAACGGTTTCCATGGCAACTGGGCTGGGTAATTTCCTCGTTCTTTTGCCATGATGACTATGGAAGGAGGACGAACGGATAAATTGAGCGAGCAGGATATGGAGCGTTACAGTGCATTAGCATAAAACTGTGTAACCGTGTCACGGCAGGTTCAAAACAAGAGCTCAATCAATGATGATGATGATGATGATGATGACTTAAACTTTCCCAATGAGATGCACAGATGGTTTGGCTTTCACATTACTGCCACCAAGTGTGCTGATACAGAGCAGGCAACTGGGTCAGGTTATTTGAGAGATAGATAGATAGAGAGAGAGAGAGAGAGAGAGAGAGAGAGATACAATGGAGAAATGGCAGAGAGAGAAATAAAGAATGAAGTGCATTTAAGAAGAGAAAGCAAGAAAAAAAATCTAAAGAAAAAAGAGTAAGAATGAGTAAAAGAGAGAGAGAGAGAATGAGAGAGAGGGAGAGTTACCACTGAATGACAGGATTTCCTAATCCACCATAGTCCACGCCAACTCTAACATTCCGCATCATCCACGTCATCTTCCTCCTCTTCCTCGTCACGACTCCTCACGCTTTAGGGTTTTCCCGGAATGTGTATGTGTGTGTGATTATAAGTCACTTTATATACAATTACCCAGCAACATTTAAACATCCACCTTTAAGCAAAAGAACAACAACAAAAAAAACATAGAGTGTTTATGCGGAGTTAATGATGTGAGCAGAACCTCTTATTAGAACGCACAGAAACACATACATATTGGTTTTCACTCTGTGTGGGTGAGACACTGTCACTGCCGTACATTGTGTACTTCTGTCACTAGTTTATAATAGTATGCATGAACGCATTATTTATTAGCAATTACAGTAATGGGAAAGCAAATAGGCTAACCCACAAACTAGCATTAGCAAACAACAGAGATGTATCGAAGGCTAGAGCCACTGCTGAATTCTTGATGCTGATTGGTTGTAAGGTACTGTAGTGCCTGCTTCAATTTATATCACAGGTTTACATAAATAGCCTCTTTCTACTGTAATATGTTATTGTTTCTATAGTAACAATTTACTCAAGAACTGGTAAAGAGATTTAGAGCTACATCATCCCAGAATAATAAATCGATGTAGAAGAAATTTATAATTTATCAAGTTTTATCTAGGCAGCACAGTGGCTTAGTGGTTGTTTCCTTGCACTTGCAGGGTCCAAGTTCGATTCCCGCTGTGTGCATGTATGTGTGTTCTCCCCGTGCTCAGTGGGTTTCCTCCCACAGTTCAAAGACATGCAGATTAGGTGAATTAGCATTCTCAAATTGTCCATAGTGTGTGAATAAGTGTGTGTATGTGTGTGATCTGCGATGGATTGGCACCCCATTCAGGGTGTACCCTGCCTCGTGCCCTAAGCCTCCTGGGATAGGCTCCAGGCCCCCGTGAGCCTGTACGCATGATAAAGCAGTATAGACGATGAGATGGGATGAGAGAAGTTTTATCTAAAGAGACATTTACATTAACATTACAGCATTTTGCAGACGCCCTTATCCAGAGCGACTTACATTTTTATCTCATTATACATCTGAGTAGTTGAGGCTTAAGGGCCTTGAAGGGCCAACACTTAGCTACTCCTACCAAACACTGAGCTACCCCTGTCCAATACTGAGCTACTCCTACCAAACACTGAGCTACCCCTGTCCAATATTGTGCTAACACTGAACACTGGCCATCTGTGTCAAAACCTTCCTTTAACACATTTCAGATTAGCAATCTTCTATGCAAGTCAATGGCACAGGTGAGTGCACACTTGGTACCCAGTGTGCACTCACCTCCTGAAAATGCAGGTGTTCTTGATCGTGTTCACACAGATAGATTTGTCTCTTCTGCAAGTTGCCGACAAATTACCCAGCATCCCACTTTCTGGAATATTCACGGGAATGACTGCCGTGGACTCCGTGCCACCTCAGCCGGGATCGTGATGCACACATATACGGCCTTCTTTTACACCTTAACTTAATGCTATTTAATTGTCTCTACGATGCCTTCCTTTTAATAAATAATTTATAATCAGTAAATTGGAGACAGCACCGCTCTAGGATGAAATTCTGTGTGTGTCTATCATTATAGGGACACTGCATCCTCAAAAAGCGATAAAAATCTATTCTCTCTCACACACACACACACCATTATTATTTTAACATGCACATGAAATAAAATCAGAGGAGATTAACAAGATGACAAACACACAAGAAAAGGACACCAAGCCAAACTGACACACACACACACACACACAAAGCATGTTAAGCCAAAGTGACAGTTTTGTTGAAAAGGGCAGGGAATGCCAGTGAGTCATGTCATGCACACAACTTCCCTCAAGCACACACACACACACACACACACACACACATTAGATTGAACAGCCTCTGCATTTGTGTATCTATAACCAGAACTGCATTGCATTTTAAAAAGCATCAATGTGCTACAGGAAAACTCATACTGTGCTGATACAAAAAATATATAATAACAAGCTTTGTCTGTGTGTATGTATGTGTGAGACCATCCATCCTAATAGTGTGATGTCATCTGTATGATATGGTTACTGCATTTCATTTCTAACTTAGTCTTCTTGGCACTCTGCATGACTGCGTGACTCCAGAACTGGCATATGCTGATTGAGGCAAGAAGCCACAGGAAGAATGAATAGATGATGACGTCAGTGACAGCATGTAACTGGTCCAGATCACGATTTTTAAAAATCTCACTGCAACTTCCAGCACCAGCGATTAAAAAGCATGCAGATGTTTCAATGATATACGTCGGTTTTACTTGGGTATTATATTAAAGATATTAAACCTAAAAATATTGTAAGTGATTGTTAAGCAGCCGTAGAGAAATAATGTGTGAGCTTTAGAAAGTAAAAGCTCCCGTGTGCTGCACAGTTGACTACCGATCTGACAGTCCGAGTTAAAATTACGACATATAATAACCGATAACAAGCTAGCTATTTATGTTTATTAATACAGATTAAGAATTGATTGTATATGTGGGTGTAGTCTTTCTAACAACATTTCTAATGTAATGTAAGTTTCTAATGTCAGCAAATTATTGGCCAGTGTTTCTACTATGACCTGCTGTGTTCCATCACATGACATGAGGCTGGCTCGCATCTTTAGTTTCTCTTGATATGTTTAAATGTTTTATTTTACATGGTAGGTAGCACACTGGATTAGTGGTTAGCACTGTGGCCTTGCACCTCCAGGATCTGGGTTCGATTCAGACCTAGGGTTCATACAGTCCTACCACGGCCATAAAATGGGAATAAATACAATGATAATCACCATTGACCTCTACAGGCCCTATCTGGACTACAGAGGTTACTAGATGGCTGATATGTGCAGCTCTTTCCGCACTAATGTAAGGTTGTTTTTGCTAATGTTACTATCAAACCTTACTACAGTCAGTCAACCTACTGTTTCATTACGCAACTACAAATAAATCACCATGGCCCTGATTTACTAAGATACAACTGCTACTTTGCTTTAGCAACCCAACAAATTATGTGCACAGATAGTGTAATTTATAGCTACAATTCTAAGCCTTATTTCCTTTAATTCCTTTAATGTCCTTGCCTCTGCCGACCACACGATGATTATAGTGTGTGTGTGTGTGTGTGTGTTTGAGTGTGTATGTTTGAGGGTGTGTAAGCTGAGCCTGAAATCGTCTTTAATTCTTTTTTTTATTTATAATTTTATATTTAGTGACCCTACTGAACTAGCAATATTGTATAAGTTCAAGTCAAACCAGGAATGTTCAGAATAATGGAGCACAGTTACGAGAAAACACCCTTTATTTTCTCCATATAATCTCCTGCTACAGTGATGCACTTATCCCAGAGTTTCACTAGTGCATGGATACCATCAGAGTAGAAAGTTTTCTCAGTAGACTGGAGCCATAAGCGGACTGTCTGATTCATGTCTGAAACACTGGCCTCCCAGGAACTTTAATGGCTCAAACGTGTGGAAATAGCTTGGAGGAAGGTCAGGACTGTACAACAGATGTTGCAATAACTCCCTGCCGAGTTTCTTGCCATGTGTAAGCGGTGTTATTGAATGATTGCATGCACCTTCACCACAGACTTATGCGTCTCTTCTCCACTCGCTAAATGTTCCTTGAAATGATGGCAGGTGGTTCTGATCCACCTCGGCCCTGGATTGTCATTCACGAATGTGCGGCTTTCTTCAAAAATGTTTTACTGCGGCTAAGAGCGCTTTCACATATCTTCTATATCTGATTTAGTCTGTGCGTGGATAGGCTGTACTGTGTCTGAGACCACCTCTTCAAGCGGACTCGAGCCTGGAACGATTGTGTGCTCACTGATCAAAATGAACAAGACTGAGGTTAAGTGTTCTCAGAAACAGCTTCATTCATGAGAAATTTCAACACAAGTCTGTCTCATAGTCTGTTCTGCTTCCTGTTGTGCTGCCTCTTTCTAGTCCTCTGACATGTCTGGAGATGGCATGTTGCTCATCTTGCTTTTTATATAGACATATGATCAGTCAGGAGCTGTATAAACACGTTTGGATAAACGTTCAAGTAAATATTCGATCTAGAACTTAAACTAGAATAAGCACTGATTTGAGAAGCTTTATGTATGACATGATTCTGAGAGCATTCAGGTAATGCCTTGGATGGCCTACTGTCATTGAAATGTATGTAATGTATCTAAGTGGTCAAGATGGCCTGCTAAAAACCTCACGAGTCTTCATTATAAAGTAAAAAAGGGCTGCCAAGTCTGGTCCTTCTGTGGCAAACTCTGTCTGCACTTTCTCATCTGTAGGGCACAAGGGGTTAATCAGCATTTTTTTTTATTTCCCAGCACGACCCCCCAATTAATATTGTGTCTGTGGATGCATCTCACCCACATTTATCATTGCCAGCTTTTACAATAAATCAAAAAAGTTTTAATAAGCGTTTCTTTTTGTAGCACAGAAAAGGTTCGGGCCATTCACTCACATCACGCTTTGCTGTGTTTCAGCATTTTCTAAAAAAAGCCTCGAGTGTGCGGAGGTTTAATCCAGCTCAGCAGGGGGAGGGAGAGAGGATTAGAGCTCTCTTTCCCACCGAGACAGAAAGCTAATTTTCCACCGATAAGTGAGGGCGGTGAGCAGAGAGCGTCTGCTGGGCGCTGATAAGAGCGACACACACCTCCACACAGCGCACTGGGCAAGCGGAGGGCCAAAGGTCACAGGTCACACTGTGTTCTGCTGTGTGTGTGTGTGTGTGTGTGTGTGTGTGTGTGTGGTTGAAAGAGAAACCAAAGTGGAGGGTCTTCATTTATAGGGCCACACAAGTTCTTCACCAAGGAAATGTATTTGTTGTGCATGTTAGGTGGAAAACAAGGTTTGATCAAGAAATACACAGATATCTTACAGAGGTGTGAGGAGTTTAACCTACTGAGCATTAGGCCATGTCCACACATAGCCAGGTATTTTTAAAAACTGAGATTTTTCTGTCCACGTTGACCTACGTTTTAAAAATATCTTTGTCCACATGAAAATGCAAAAACCCAGTTAAGTGCTGTTAGGAACGTCCCTAATCAACAGGGGGCCAATCAGAAGCCTAGACAAAACATTACCAGTTTGTAGAAGTGAGACTGGGTCTCGTCCAAAACCGCCGTCGCTGTCTGTGGAGTCTGTGTCTGCGGAGTTTGTGTCTTCGGGGTTTTCTATGTAGCAGCAGTGAACTTCGAAGTACATTCAGGCACCTCTGTTTGTTAACATAATGTGTTAAGTAACTGCGCGTGTATGTGCACACATGTAAAATGTCCAGTAAGCAACGTTAACACAGTCACTAGTTTACTGAACATAAGTCCACTATTGGACAAATATCCTCATAAACATAGCTGAAGTCAAATCAAGGAGACTAGCACGCAAATATTGACATCATCGGCACACAAGGTGACATTACAACAAGCCAAAATCTCAATTTCCCCTGTCCACACAGCACCACTGAAAACGGAGTTTTGGAAAAACTTTACTTTGGACGGAGTTTTCCAAAAGATCACCAAAAGAGCGTTTGCATGTTTGACGAAAGGCCAAAACTGCAGAAAAAAAAATACCCACCTACGTTTGGACATATGGCCTCAGATAACGCACACACAAACTAAGATTATAATTAACATGCTTAGCCTAAAGCTAGCATTAAATAGCCTAAGCCACAAACTATTATTCCAAACTAACAGTACAATTAAGATGCAAAATAACAAACTGCCACAAACCTGGCTAAGCTGCAAACTAGCATTACAGCAAACAGACTAACTCGAAAACTAGCATTGCAGTTAACAGACTTTCTGGCAAACTAGCATTGCAGTTAGCTGACCAATCTACAAACTAGCATAACAGTAAACAGGGTAACCTGTAGCATTTCAGTGAACAGTCTGACCCATACAGTATATTATCATTACCGTAAACAGGCAAACCCACAAACTAACATTATAGTTAACAAGCTAATCTGCAAACTAGCATTACAGTACACAGGATATCCCTTAAACTAGCATTACTGTAAACACCCTAACCTTGATTCTAACCCATAAACTTTCATTATGGTAAACAGAGTAACCTCAAAATAATCACATTATAGTAAACAGGATTACGCACAGAGTCACTAGCACACAAACCAAAAACAAGCTAGTCCACAAACTAGTACTGTATTACAATAAACATGCTAGTCCATGTAAACAGGATAAACAGCTAAACTCACTATAGCATTACAGTAAACATTGAGCTAGAACACAGATTAGTAATAAATAAGCCATACCACAAACTAGATTGATAACAGAATCTGTAATAGAATTACAGTAAACAGACTAAGCCACACACTAGCATTAAACAGCATAACAAAAAATTTACACAACAAAAAAGAAGCTGATACACAAAAAAGCACTAAACAAACTAAATCACTAATTTTAGTAATTTTTTTCTGAATTTTAAGTGAATCACGTATGAAACAGTGTTAGTTAGTTATGTAATTTTTGTTAATGTATTTGGCTTTTGAAGTTTAATTACACACTTTCATACAACTAAAAAGAACTGATTTCTTGCTTGCTAATGTGAACATGCAGTCAGCCACGGCTGAAAACCTTAAACTGCTAAATGAGGTATAATAAGAGCACACAATCCTACTGCAGAGAGAAAAAACGAATACAAGTACAATGACATTGAGTGAAAAGGATATTTTCCTCCTGTGCGTCACAGACACTGACGCATGGTGCGGTCACGTGCCTGGCTGAGCCACACTCTGCTTCAGTCTGCTGACAGGCAGCCATATGCTAATGAGCATGTTTATGCTAATTGCCTGTGATCTCGCCCACTTGCGGCTAACAGCTACATTTTCATTTCATTTGCATACATTACAGACAAAGAACTTGGCTCTAGGGAACGTTCTGAGTAAAACACATGACAGACAAATTATCAACAATCAGAGACCCCCCACACACATACGCAAGCAATCGAATGACATTACGCAGTGTATGCACTGTACAATCACTTTATATCTGCAATAAAGCAATAAAGAGTTTTCATCATTTGTCTTCATCACAAACAACACTACAGATATTTTCTTGAATTTATCCTTGTCTGAGGAAATGTGAGATCTATTAGCAACTAGTCCAAACTCCACTCATACAGACATGAGGCAAAATACGAACCACTCAAAAAATTAGCATATTTCATCCGACCAATAAAAGAAAAGTGTTTTTAATTAAAAAAAAGTCAACCTTCAAATAATTATGTTCAGTTATGCACTCAATACTTGGTCGGGAATCCTTTTGCAGAAATGAC
>JAQMYJ010000037.1:3754235-3768486 GCA_030014305.1 Clarias laeviceps | reverse complement strand
ATCGTGCATGGTCCTGTCATGGTCCTGTCATGGACCTGTCACGCTCCAGGCGGCTGTTTGACGTGGCTCCCACTGTACACATTCTATATGCGTTGTAGTTAAAATAAAAGTATGCAGACTTTTTATATAAATTATAGTCTCTTTCCCAAATTGTAAACTTCTTTTTTCAAGTCATAATCTGTAAATGGAGCAGTTAATAGTATTGTAATGAAAGCTTGGCATGGCCGTAGTGTTTAAGGTCAAAGGAGGGACAGACATGTTGGAGTATCAGTCCTTTCCTGTAGTCTTGTAAATCAAGTAAAGATCTCAAGGGTTATGTTGTGGAGATGGAGGGATTACCATATTGTTAGTGTCCGAAAGAAGCATTTTGAACACGATGGTGATCAAGCTAAGCAAACAGTCAAGCTCTGACAAGATACACATAGAAAACAGGAGTTGACCACAGCTTTAAAGGAAATCTACATTATCCAAAATCTACATGTGGTACAAAAAAGAGTTGCGTCAATGTATTTATCGCACCTTGTGACGGGTGAAAGTCTCTCCATCCCACATAAGACATGTAAGACGGTATCTGGGGTTTTAGAATGTGTGAAACAGAGCCACAAATTAGTAATTTGTGTGTGTGTGTGTGTGTGTGTGTGTGTGGGTACCTTGCATCTTGTGTCTCATATGGACTGTTACAATGAAAAATAATATTCCAATCAGAAGCATCAGCACACTCGCACACACGATGATCACAGTGGTATATGCTGGTGGTGAATACTCTGGAAGAAAAATAATGCAATAGATAACTTAAAACAAGTACAATATAGGATTAAACATGCCCATAGAAAATTGAAGGCCCCCCATTCAAAACTTAATCAGAGTTTGACATGCCATGCGTGCCATGCAGCTGGAGAAATCCTAGGTATCAAAAATTTCATCTATGCTCAGAATTTTTCTTTAATGTAGTCACTAACTAAAGAACTATTCTAGCAGTTCATAATGTTTAAAGGTCTATCGTAGTAGTTGGTAAGTGGTTCAAAAACTTCATAGGTAGTTCCTCTTTATAATGGGCCATAGAGTCTAAAACTATGCAAAATATCTTCAAGTACCTGATTTTATTTAATATTTTTGGCATATTTGTCACACTTAAATGATTGAGATCATGAAACAAACTTTAATATTACACAAAGATAACTGGATTAAAAAAACAGTTATGATAAATATAAATGATAATTTAAAGGGAAAAAGCTAGCCCTAAGTAAAAAAGTAAATTCAATAACTATGATTAACTACATTTTTGGGAAAGCTTAGTTAAATTTAATGTGTCACACCCAGGCCTGATTACTGGCAGACCTGTTGAATCAAGAAATCACTCAAAATACTGTGGAAACTGTTGGACAAATCAATCACACTAAAAGATCTCAAAAAGCAATACATCATGGCGCTATCTAAAGAAATTCATGAACAGATGAGAAACAAAGTAATTGACATTTATAAGTCTGGAAATTACCAAAATTAATTTCGCTCCAAGAGTCGAACAACAATGTATCCAGGAGCTCATAAGAACCCCAGAACATCTAAAGAACTGCAGTCTTGCTTGCCTCAGTTAAGGTCAGTTTTCATGGTTCAACAATAAGAAAAAGTCTGGACAAAAATGGTATCCATGTTCTTCTGACCAAAAAGAACACAAAGGCTCGTCTCACCTTTGCCAAAAATATCTTGATTATTCCCAAGACTTTTGGGCAAATATTTTGTTGACTGATGACACAAAAGTTTAACTTATTGGAAGTTGTGCGTCCTGTTACGTTACATTCAGGACCTAAATGACTTGCTGTCACAGATTGTGACTTCAAGCTCAAGTGCCCTTCAGTTATGCAGCAGTACAATTATCTAAGAACCACCAGAAGGTCAATTTCTAAATTGCTCAAAAATTAAAATTTTCGAGCAGCCTAGTTCAGACTTTAATCTGATTTTTTCCAGTTATTGCAAACACTTAATTGCAGTTGATGCTGCTAAGGGTGGCACAACCAGTTATTGGGTTTTCTTTTTCACATAGGGCCATTCAGGTTTGGACAGCTTTTTCCATAAATAAATGAAATCATTGTTTAAAAACTGCCTGTTGCATTTACTCATGTTATTGTTGTGCAAAATTAAAATTAGTTTGATTATCTAAATCATTTAACTTTGACAAATGAAAATATTACATAGTAAAAAAAATCAAATAAATAAATAAAAAAACTCCAATCTTCAGGAAGAGGGCAAATACTTTTTCACAGCACTGTAATCGCAAGTTAAAAAATGGCAGCATTACTCATACAAACTTACTAGTAACTATTAGGGTGATCCGTTTGAAATAAACCTTGTATCCATGATCAGATGTCCAATTGACTTCAGCTCCACACCAGTATTCACCAGAGTCCTGATCAGTCACATGACTGAATCTTGCATAGAAAATTTGATTTTCTCTGTCATCATACAAGGAGAAATTCCAGGTATCTACATGTTTTCTATTTTCTTTAACTGTAACAGTATAAGAACAAGCAGCAATCCTAGGCTTCTTGCAGAGAAACTTGGTGTCACTCCTGTGGGATTCTGGGTATTTACAGCTGACATTCAGATCTTCTCCTACATAGATGGTCTTTTTAATTGGCTCCTGATTGGGCAAGTCTGTACATCACAACCAATCACATCAGTTTATATATGATACATTCATTACATCACATTCTGAGACAGTAGTATGGTAACTGTGTGAATATAATACATTCTGTTCTAGTGTTAAATTCATGGAGCAAAGACAAATAAAGAGCACAGACCTATAGATCCACATCATCCTATAACAAAGCTAATATGAAATGCATCAGTATGTTACTCTGATAACTGAAAGTTCAACACGTATACAGTTCAGGTATAAAGTTCAGATTCACATACTTGTGTATTAGTTACTCACCTTTTGTAACATTCAGCTTCACTACTGTGAAGATCTCTATTTCATCAGACACAGCAACAGCACACGCGTATGTTCCAGTGTCCTCCACAGTCAGCTCTCTGATAAACACACTAAAGAATTCTGCACTTCTGTTGTCATGAATTGAGAATCTGCCATCATGTGCCCATTCACTCTTTTGTTTTGTTCCCAGATGATTGACATGCCACTGATCTGTGTCAATCTTATAAAAATATTTAGAGTTATTCTTATATTCATTCTCATATTTGCACTTGATGTTGCTTCTTGTCCCAGCATACACAGTCACTTCTCTAGAGACCCTCACTCCTGTTAAAAGCAATTGACAAACATGATAATATTGGGCCTCATTTATGAATGTTTCAGTAAAGATTCACTATAATTTAATTCAATTCAATTCAGTTAAAAAAACTCCAGTTCTGTGTATCCCTGTAATGTATTTTAATTACCTATGATTCCCCCCCTTATTTAAAGAGCAAAGCCCCTGTAGAACCCACACTTCCAGTTGCATCTTCTTGATTGCAACCACAGGGGTTCACTTACTTTTTCCATCCTGCACTGTGATTGATTACTCCGTGTTCTTAATAAAGACCTAAAAGACTGGAGTGATGGATTAGTGGTCTGGACTGATCCGTGTGCTTTTCTGCTACTGTGACTGCGTTATGGTTAAACATTTACGGTTTGTGCACTTCTCTGTTCATCCCAGTGGTGAATAATTGAATGATAAGATTTTTTAGAATGCTTGGACCAGTGCATCCGATGCAGAGTCGCTTGCTTTTATTGGAGTTACTTGAATTGTGGATTTTACCAGTTCCTTTCTTTGATGCAATTCACAGGGCACTCTAAAAACTGCTGGGTTAACAAACAACCAAACCTTAACCCAGCCGCAGGGTCACTATTGCACAGAACACGTGCTGGGTTGTTTTTACCCAAGTGCTGGGTTTTACAATTTAACCAGAATTTTAGGTATTTATTTGACCCGACAAGTGGATAAAATTCACACTCTACCTGGGTTAAATGTTAAAGTGCTGGGTTATTTTATTTGACCCAACCAGTGGGTAAAATTAACTCTCTTGCTGGGTTGACACACTCCATTTAATTCAGTAGATTGAAACATTTGATTTTCAACAAAGTCCCAAAATGTACACAAATTAAATTTTGACAAAAATGGCAGACAGAGCCATATAATCCCAAGGTGACAATCAGTTATATATAAAATAAGTGTAACATAAACACTCTCTGTAAAATAATAAAACCAAGAGGCCTCTGTAAATCAAATTTTTTTTTTGCATTTAATAAAATGTTTAAACACTTTTCATATAGAAGTTTTCAATACAAATCTTATAATGGCCACAACGTCAAACATTGCCCATCTTAATATTTTAACTATTTTTTTTACCTAATAGTTTAACTATTACTATTGAATTTACTTTAAAATGACATTAAAAACAAGAACAATAAAACTTTGAAACAGAAGAGATATTAAGACTGTCATTAAACATACCCCAATTGCTTCTTCTGACAACCATAACATATTATAAAATATGCCAACAGACTTTCCGCACACAACTTTAGTTAAGATTACTTAGTAATTTACCTAAAATCACATTTAAGATTAGGATTTTATTTGTGTGCTAATGAAACACACTTTTCTCTTAACATACAGTATAGCCGACTATTGGCACAGAATATACAAACATGAACTCCCCCATATCAAAGTGCGACAAATTTTTTTTTAAAGCAAATGGACATGGAAATGAGCTTGCTCCTATTAACTTACCATAAAACACTGCCAGCTTTAAGTGGCGTGCCCTTCACTTCAGAAGTGAAGAATCCAAAAAGTTCATCATGCCGTTTTTCAATTTCAAGAACACAGACAACAGAGTTGACTTGGAAGTGCACACTCGAGAGTTTGAGGACACCGGGTATATTGCAAATGGAACGCAGAGAACAGGATGCGTCACACGTCACGATAAATTATACCATAACCATATTATACCAAAGAATGCCTGTTAGAAATACACGAAATGAAATAAATCCGCTGTTTAACCACTGCAGAGACATCAGAGCCAGCAGTTCTTTCCGAGGTGAGGAAACGTTGGGTGAATATATGAGCGCAGAGCGCCTGGGGATTGCCTGGAGCTCAAATCTCTGAAAACGTTTGGGCAATTCTTAAAATAGATGCTATCTTCAATAACCAATGGAGATTTTGAGCTGTACACACATGCATTCTCACCTAAACAACTCTTAAAACTACACATTATGCAGGCAGCGGTCTGAGAAACCAGAGAATAAAGAATACACTGTAAATGACCCACTACATCTCATTTGACCCAGCACGAGCAACCCAACAGTGTTTAAAGTACCCGAAATAACCCAGAATTTTGACCCAGCATGAACAACCCAACAATGTGTTTACAGAAATAACCCAGCATTATTTAGAGTGCACTTATACACAGCAGCAGCATAAATACTGAATTTGTTGTGTAAATGCTAATAAAAGTGATTTATTTGTTCATATCTCACTTGTAAAAAAGGCCCAGTGTACATAATTAAGCAATCCCTTACCAAAAATAGGTTTATTCAAATGAACTAATAGTATACTTAAACAAAAAATACGTAAGTATGCTTTCGGATTACTTTTTATGTACTTATCAGAAACAGACTTAACAAACTAACAACAAACAAACTGGAAGCCATTTGCGCCTATCAGCAACAGACTCTGCAGCGTGTCAAGAAGCTCAAAAGAAAAATTACTTACATATGCTTTGGCATACAGTATACTTAAGAAAAGTATAAATAGGTACTGTATGAAAATTCAACTGTCTCTCTCACTTACTCATTCTCTATCCTGCTTATTCTGTACAGGGTCACAGGAGCCCTGGAGCCTATGCGATGGGACTCGGGCATTTGGGGGGGTACATTCTGGATGGGGTGCCAGATGGAGTGTTTAACACTCGCATACTCATTCACACACTTCTGTGTCAATGAGTATGTGCATGACTTTGGACTGCAGGAGGAAATTGAAGCACCCAGAGAAAACCCCAAAGCATGGGAGAATGTGAAAACTCCACACATACTGTACGCTGGCGAGGCGCACACACACTGAATTTGAGGCCTCAAATGCATTCAGCACGTCGGCGGATTGGCAGAGCGTCGGGATGTCATAATGATGATTGACAGCCCAGTCAGCCAATAAACTCTTAAACTCTAGACAGAGCATCTGCCATTATATTTTCTGAACCCTTCTTGTGCTCAATCTTCAGGTGGTAACCTTGGACGACCAAAGACCAGCGCATCAGTCGCTGATTCTGGTTATACATACGAGATAGGAACACTAAAGAATTATGATAAGTGAATACGATTATAGGCAAGTTAATGGAACTCAAATAGACATCAAAATACTGCAATGCCAAAAGTAAAGCCAAAGTTTCTTTCTCAATTGCTGAATAATTTATCTGACTTTTGTTGAACTTACGAGAGAAGTAGCAAATAGGATGGTCAATACCATGGACGTCCTCCTGAATAAGCACTGCACCAGAACCGACTGCGCTCGCATCAATCTCCAGTTTGAAGGCCTTTTCATATACCGGTGCTGCTAAAACAGGAGCACTACACAGTAGGGCTTTAACATTCTCAAAAGCATTTTGGCATTCGTCAGACCATACAAACATGTGTGGCGGGCTTAAGATTGATGTTAGAGGTCTAACAACAGTAGGGAAATTTTTACAAAAATTCAGGTAATAGCCAGCCATCCTCAAGTATCTGCAAAGTTCCTTTCGAGAAGTAGGAACTGGGAATTGCTGGCACATTGCGCATCCCAAAAGCCATTACACAATATTGCATAAAGTCGTCTGGGGTTACAAATGCAGAAATGTCTGAAGCATGAACGGTTAAAGGCACTTGCCAGTACCCTTTTAATAAGTCTAACTTACTGACAAATTTTGCAGAACTCAGGGTATCTACGCAATTTGTATCCAAATCGGTACAAGATCTGGCTGATCCGTTGCTCTTAGTTACAAGTAAGCATGGTGAACTCAACGGGCTGCAACTTGGCTTCGCCAACCCATTTTCAAGCAAATACCCTACTTCAGTTTTCATCACAGAGCGTTTCAGAGCATTAACCCTGTATGCATGTTGTTTCACTGGGGCACCATTACCAACATCAATATCGTGTTGAAGTACAGTGGTGAAGGAAGGAACATTGTGAAAAAGTGAAGGAAATGTGCTAATCAACTCTTTGATATCACGCATCTGAGAGTCAGACAGATGAGACAGAGGAAAATCCAAATCAGCTAAAATCTCAGAGTTTTTAAACCTAGTACACTGTTGGTACGTGAGTCGGATTATCACTCCATAATCTTTACTATCAGGAGTCACACCACAAGACAACGCAGCAATAGGTACCTTAACCATCTCAGGTTGTTTTATCTCTGTGACATCCTTCAAAGGTTCTCGAATGTGATATGCCTTCAGAATGTTCACATGACATACACGCGATTTCTTTCGCCGATCAGGGGTACGAATGATGTAATTTCTTTAGCACTTTGTATGGTCCTGAAAAACGTGCAGAAAAAGCAGAACCGACAACCGGCAATAAAACTAACACTTGGTCCCTTGCTTTAAAATCACACGAAACAGATTTACGATCAAAGAGACTCTTCATTGTAAGTTGTGCATTTACCAACGCCTGTGTCGCTACTAAACGGGCCTTGTACAGTCATTCACAAAATTTACTTACATAATCCAGCACGTTCATTTTATCACTTGTCTCAACAGAAAACATGTCCTCTTTAAGCATCTTAAGTGGACCTCTCACACTGTGACCAAACAAGATCTGCAGGAATAAATCACAAACTATCTTGCACTGCTTCTCTTACAGCAAACAAAACCAACGGTGTAACCTCGTCCCAATCCTTGCCTGTATCCAGACAATATTTGCAAAGCATAGCCTTTAGAGTCTTTCACTAGTGAAAGCGTTCCAGGGCTCCTTGGATCTTTGGGTGATAGGCACTCGAAGTCCTGTGAGAAATTTTAAAAGTTTTTAACACTTGAGCAAAAACATTTGACATGAAATTTGTACCTTGGTCAGTCTGTACAACTGTGGGCAGGCCAAATAATGAAAAAAACTTCACTAGTGCTTGAATTATCACAGGTGCCGTTATTTTTCCGAAGTGGAATGGCTTTAGGAAAACAAGTCGCTACGCACATTATTGTCAAAAGATATTGATTACCATCTTTTGTTTTGGGCAAGGGACCCACACAAACGGCAATAACGTGCTCAAAAGGCTCCCCCAAAACACGTAATGGAACTAATGGAGCACGCGGAATAGTCTGGTTTGGTTTACCCGAAACTTGACAGGTCTGACACGTTCTACAGTACTTTTAAAATACGGTGATTGTCACGCACTCCAGCTTTCACAAATCCAGTGAACAAATCTGATTTTAAATAAATCCGATGCAGAGGAACTTTAACAGTGCCCATTTCAATGCCTCGAACCAACACATGACTACCACAGAACGTTTGCTCAGGACAAGGTAATGCATCCGTTGTTATGACCAATACATTGGTGCCAGTATCACGGAGCATATGTATTTTTACCTGATTAGTAAGCTTGTCCTCAACAGACACCAACCCCTCCATTAGAAAAGGTTGATAGCTGGCGTCAAGCTTGTCAAGACTCTAAAAACTATCAACAGTTTTTATGAAAGTCACACTTTTTGTACTGGTACCTTGTTGTTTGCGTTTTAGAGCAAGACAATCAGCAATAACATGTCCTAGTTTGTGACAATAAAATCACTCTCGATCCTCTCTAACTTTTGTAACATTACTTTTAAAACGTGGCTGGTCCTTTAAAATAGTCGAAGCAGGCAAAATTTTCTCAGTACGAGTTGAAGAAAAAACATTTTTATGAGTCAATGTGAACTCATCCGCAAAAACAGATACCTGAGACAGAGAAGTTACTTTTTGTTCATTGAGGTAAACCACAATGCGATCCGGAATACAACTCTTAAATTCCTCCAAGAGGATTAACTCGCACTGGAAATCTGACACTTTAGTCCACGTGCACCACCTGTCGAATAACATGCACTTTTCTTTAACAAATTCTACAAAAGTTTGAGCTGAACCTTTTTTGTGACTTCTAAAACATCTATACGCTTTGGGTACAAGCTCATATGCGCGTTAAATAACATGCGGCTTTAACAACATCATAATCCAAACTGTCCTCCAAAGACGGGGCAGTACATACTTCCTGAGCCTTTCCAGCTAACCTACACTGTAATAGCAAGGGTCAAACACCCCTAGACCACTGCAGAGCAAATACACTAAAATAAGAATCAACATCGGCTTCATGGAATTGAGGTATAAGAGATATATGTTTACTCATGTCATCCTAATAAGGGAATTATCCCACCGCTGCCACCAATAAATGTTACATGCTTGATATTAAATCCGATGAAAACCGTAACATTTCGGTGAGTCAATTGTAACGGGTTGTGAAACAGACCAAGGATGACGAATTACACAGGAGTGCGTTTCAAAAAGTCTTTTACTCACGTTTTGAGAAAGGTATAATAAAAGGAGAAAAGTGAGTGTCACCCAAAACAAAGAAATAAACAAAACAAACAATCCTTTTAACTAATCCCTGCCTAACTAACAAAAGAAATATGATAATAAAAACCAAAATCTTCATCGCATACGGCACCCTAACTAAACACCTTTAAGCTACAGAAACAAAAAGTACAAGGGAGGCGTAACACTCAACCTAATCTAACAATGAACTGACCTAATAGTAATTAAATGCTTGAGGAAATTAAAGCAACGAAATGCCTCTTGAAGTTAAACTTGAGCTTGGAATGTAATAGGCCAAACTAAACTCCAACAGTGTAAACACATGCATAAGTCGATACTATTCAATAGACAAAAAAACAAATCTACGGATAGATCTGAATCACACAACATAGAGTACTAACTCTTAATGCCAGAAAATGACTACTAAAATTGAACGAGTTTTGTGGACGCATTAAAGCACAAAGGCACGCTGGCGAGGCGCACGCACACACACACACACAAACACACACACACACACTGAATTAGAGGCCTCAAATACGGTTATATGCGGATTGGGAAAGTGTCAGGATGTCATAATGATGATTGACAGCCCAGTCAGCCAATAAACTCAGACCTAGATGTGGAGTGAGAAAACACAAAAGGCAAAAGAGCGAGAGGGAAGAGAGGAAAAAAAACCCTGAATATACACAAACACGTGGAACGTAACAGTATAATTACAGTATAAAACTGCAGAGTAGTTCACTGAGAGTATACTACAAATATACTTTTTTTAAACAAAAATGTGGGCTAGAAGTACATTATAGTATCTTTAAGATAAATGTAAATGTAATAAATTTAAACATAAATGAGTTGTATTCTAGTTGTATTCTACTACTTTTACACCTAAAACATTGTGTCATGTTTCACCATCAGTCCATGACTGGTCTGCCAATTTTCCCACGCTGTCACATTCTCCCCATGTGTTCATGTTTTTCCTAGTCTGTCATGTGTTTTTCCCATGGCCTATTTCCGCTCCGTCTGCACACTGGTCTCACATCTCATGCTGATCACTCCAACACTTAAGCACGTGCTGTGCGCTGATTCAGTGCCAGATTATTGTGGCTTCTCACCCAATTTTTTCATGTTTTTGTTTTATGATTATTACGTTGCCAAGTTTGCTTTGTTCTCTCATTTTCTCGCTTTTGCCTCATGATTCGGATTTATTGCCTTGCTCTTTGATTCCCCATTTTTTTAATACGACCTTTGGTTTTACGTTTTTGGATATGTCGCTTCATTCCTAAGTCTTTAGTCTATAGTAAGCCAAGAAACGCACACCCCTAATGCTGTCGCCATGGTTGAGTACCATCTGTAACTCCCAAATTTCATCATCAATCGTTCTGTCCCCCTTCTAGTGCTGCTTAGGTTATCAACCACCCTTGTCCCTTCTCAGGATGAGGAGGTCAAAAGCCCATCTCCACAATCCTTTATCCAACACTGCTTCAAGCTAGCAAAGCCTACAAGAAGCAAGCAGATCATAGGCATTCTCAGGCTCCAAAATACAGGGTGGGACAGTGAGTCATGCTTGCCGCCAGGGATATTCCTCTAAAAACCACCTCCCACAAACTCTTTCCCTGTTGAATAGACATAGGTCTATTCGCGATCACCAAGATTGTCAAATCCTGCTCTGTTAAGCTCTTGCTCCCCTCTACTATGCAGCGAGTCTACACCACATTTCACATATCCCAGCTGCGTTGTCTTGCCTCATGCCTATTAAACTCATTGAACATTATCTTTTGCATGTGCTCAACATCACAAAGCTATGCTTGCTCGAATTGTTGCAGCGCTATGACTCCAGCCAAAACAGAGACTTTCTGACTGCCTGTTTTAAGAGACTTTCTGACTGCCTGTTTTAATTCAATTAAATTTTATTTGTGCAGATGCCTTTTAACAATAGACATCGTCTCAAAGCAGCTTTACAGAATAAAAAAAAATGATGGAAATGTGTATGAAATTTTTAAAAATGTGTATGAATCAGAGCGGCATGGTGGTGTAGTGGTTAGGACTGTCGCCCTGCACCTCCAGGGTCCAGGTCCGATTCCCGGGTAGGTTCGATTCCCATCTCTTTGCGCATGGAGATTGCAGGTTCTCCCTATGCTTGATGGGTTTCCTCCCACAGTCCAATGATATGCAGGTTAGGCATTCCCAAATTTCCCATAGTGTGTGAATAAGTGTGTGTGTGTATGTCTGTGTGCCCTGCGAAGGATTGGCACCCTGTCTATTGTGTACTCTGCTTCATGCCCTAAGCCTCCTGGGATAGACTCCAGGTCCCTGTGACCCTGAATACAGGATGAAGTGGTATAGAATACGAGTGAGTGATTGAGTGTATGAATCAAAATGATCAGATTGATGATCATGAAACGATCAGTTTCTGATTAGCTTCATTGTCCTATGCTTCTGGTTTTGAATATACAGGCTAGAATGCTCCATTATTGTGTGTGTTAGTTTATATCATAAGTATTATATTTTCATTGACATGAGTTTATGTTTTTTGTTATGGAGCTTTAAATTAAGTAAATAAAGTTAAGTAATGTACTTAATTAGTACATTAAGTACATAATATAGAATGTATTGTTAGATGTGTTATGTATTGTTTTGTTGTATGTAAGACATTTGCAAAACAGTAGTATAGAAAAGTATTTTGCATACTTTTTTTCACCTGGGTGTGGTCTGAAACTCACCTTCCTTTATCTTCAGTTCCACTGGTGTGGAAATGTTTGTCCATGGATTTCTAACAACCGCACAGTAATACGTTCCAGTGTCCTGTGCAGTGAGATCTCTCATCATCACCTTGATCTCTGCAGGTGTTTTGTCATCAAACCATGAGAATCTTCCTGAATTATTTCCTGTCTTTATTTGGTCAGAACAGTTTGGTGCTGAACCCTTACAGAAATATTTTTCATCCTTGGTGTAGTTTGTATGATACTTGCACTTGATAAGGACTCCTCCTCCTGAATATCCTGTTACTTCCTTGGAATCTCCTCCATCTAACAAAACACCAAACATCCATCTGAGCAAAACCTTCCTTCATGTAACACTGCTGCTGAGAGTGAGGATTATTCTGAAGTGCATTACTTTACCTGAGATCAGGAACAGGGTGAAGATGAGGAGGATCTTCATCTTCAGTTCACATTTAAACTCACTTCGAAAAGATATTCATTGTTCTGTTCTTTTACCCTGAGTCTTTCTCTCTTGCAATAACCACTTCCTTTTCTGATGTGTGATTAATTTGCAGTCTCAGAAAAAAATGTGTGAAATGCGTGAGACAGAAATTGCACATATGACATTGAGACTAACTGCAATACACAGGAATCCAAAAACGAATCTAAAGATTAGTAGTGGAAATGCATCACTTCATATTCACACAAAGTATTATAAGCTGACTGAATGAGGTAAAAAAAAGTACAATGAATTTATTTGATGTTTAGTTCATGAATGTTCATTCTTTTTAAACAAAAATACCTTATATAATATTTATGCTGTATTTTACAGTGCAGATATACTGTGTATATATTACACTCTAGGTTGAGCTGATGTACTGATTATCATCATAGCATGGCTATGATGTGGTTGTAGGCATCTGGTTAAATTGTCTGTACTCACATCACGAGTACAAACAATTTAACCACAGAGGCAATTTAGAATGACTTTAAAGCAATTATCAAGGAGATATTATTATATCTGGTTCGTATCCCAACACCTTAATCACCAAGTCACCCCTGCCCCTCATTGCAAATATACCAACAACAAATTATGCAGTTAATATACTGTATAGTTCTCATTCACAACTACATCCATTTGAGTGGAAATAATACTCAACTATGAATATTTTTCCTCCATTGAGAGACCCATTTCCAACAACAATTGCACAACACAACTTCTTTTTCACTACTGGGAAGAATGAGCTATGCCCTGTTGTTTACTCTGATAGGTGTGGAGTGACCACATGGTGGAGTTTTCCTTACACCTAGCTGAGTTCTCCATTGTAGCCTTATTACTTATTTTACTCTAATAATTAAATCAAGTTTAGGTTCTATATTTTGTGTGCAGTTACTACACAATTCTTGACTGCTGCAGACATACTTGTAGCAGAGACAGTAACTACAGTAGAAGTAGTAACACAATACACACAGAACAGTGCTCTCATGCATAATATACACAGACATTATTAAAATATTATACACTTTTTCCGTAGCATGGGCTTGGCAGCCGCACCATGAGATGTAATAATGTTTATAAGAGCACTTATGCAGGGATTCTACAGGGGTCAGTAAAATAGAAGTGTGTGAGAGGGCTTTGTTTCACACAAGGGAAGACCTTTCGTTTGGAGATAGCATGAATTTATTAATTTAAATCGAAATGAAATGAAAGAAAACTGAAAACAAAAAACAAATAGAGCTCCACTGTCACTACGAGCTTGGCCGGGCTCTGAAAACAGAAAAAATAAAGCTTTCTTGTCCTCTCTGGATGAGTATTTCTGTTTGTTCATTTTAAACTTAGATTGAGAGTGCACACTAATCACACTGTTCACGATGATTGCATTTACGGCGACGTCACCTGGTGTTATGGAATAAGATCACTGTCAAAAATATTTGTGCGTAAAAAAAAGATTTGTGAGTAATTCTGTCTTTTGTCTGAGTTGGATTCCAAAATCTACGGCCACGACAGCTTACAGATACGAGATTTTGTGTGTT
>JAQMYJ010000037.1:3684415-3697143 GCA_030014305.1 Clarias laeviceps | reverse complement strand
AGACACGTTGATGGAACGGAACTCTCACTTAAATAAGACAGACTTATCGAAATAAGACAGACTTTCCCTTAATCCTGCTTCGTGGAATACCCCTCTGGCCTCACAGGAACTCCTTTAATGGCCTAAACAGGTGGGATGTGGCAATAATTCCAAGCCTTCCTTTCTATAAAGTGCAAGTCGTGCTTTGTCCTCCAACGATATCAAGACACCTTTGGTGATGACGAAAAGGGCCACATCTTTGTACCTTGATGGTGTCCAAGCACTAATGAATGGCTGGCATTAGTGTTACAGGGGATTATATAGAGAAATAAAGGGAGTTTTTACTCTCATAAATGTTCTGTTATTCTGCACAATCAGTCCCGCTTTGACCTGCCCTCCTCTCCAGGTCTGATGCTACTGTAGCGCTACATAAATTATTTTTAAAGATAGGACCCTGACTGTTTTTAGCTTCCACCACAATCCAAATGTGTGATGAATGGACACAATGCTTATTGTTTATCCAGTCACTGGCTGTAATAACCAAGTACTATACACTTGTTTTTAATAAATAAATAAAAAAAAACACACAAAAAGAAATACACAGGACTTAAGGTGTTTTCAGAAACGGGTTTAATTTTCAAACAGAACGAACACTTATGTGGACAGTATTACAAACGTAAAACCCCCATATATAAAACTCCAAAAAGATCAAAACTCCCTTCCTATGTCACACTAAACACTGAGCAGAACAGCGACACAGGTCACGCAGGACCTCAGGAAAAGCACAATCATTCAATTTTACACTAACTAAAGGAAGATCCAGCGTGAAATACAGCTCCTGCAAACTGCATTGGGGGGAGGCTGGGGGGGGCGAAAAAATAAAGGACTACCAAGGTAATTTTTTAAGAACCACCAGATTCTGAATCAGGTCCTGGCTGTGTTTGCACATCACTAATCCTTTATGAGGTGAATTCTTACCTGTGAAAGGTTGACGCGTCTGCCTCATCAAATGAACCCAGTCGTGTTTGAAACTGAAATGAGTCTCGTCTTTGTCCAGGGAGACACGTTTGGAACAAAATATAAAAATTGGAGATAACCGACTACTTGAGATGATGTCAATCCAAATCAGATATGTTTGCTAAATATATACAGCTACTGGGCTCAAAATGTCAAATCAGCCAGGATGGGTTTGGGTCTGATGTTTGCTTCTTTAGGTTTGCACTTTACAATTACTTGACAATAACGCAACTAAAGAGCAATTCAAGTCATTTATTAAAGAACATGCACGAACATCGACTTGAATGCACTTAAAGTAACTGTCATTGAAAAAGTGTGCAGCCTTGTTATTAAACAAACATTTAAAACAGCAGGAACTGAGCATTTATGATGTTTTAGTAGAGGATATTATGTCCTGGTTATTAGCTTTGTATTCACAGTTGCCCAGGAGACATATAGGCTCAGTACTTTAGCAGTTTTTCGTCCTTCCTTCACTAACCAGTGTAAGTTACAGTGGGGTGACGGACAGAGCTGCGCATCAGAAGTAGAATCGTGATTAGATTTTTGGAGCGTTGTGATTTTTAGCTTTGATTCAATTCAATAGCAATTATGTTTATTTTCTGTTTTGTCTAGCAACTATATTTCACTCTATATTCTCTATAATTATACACTACGTTCCAGTGTACATCATTAAAAACTACACTGGAATGCTGTGTAACTTTTGATTGTTTAAATGTCCCGTTTCTCACAAAGTGATCCTCACTCCAACCAATCTGCTGCCTCACTTCAATCCAGTAGGTGGCGGTACCAACGACGCCATAAATAAAAAAAAATAAAATAAAAATAAAAAAGAGGTGGAGAAGCAGTGCTATTAGGAATTATTAAATACATTATAGGACATCTATATATTTTTTTAAAGTGTATTTGCAGAAAATGCAAGCATATTTTGTTAGTTTTGTTGTTTTTTTGCAAAAGCCGTGGCGCATATATTTTTAGGGAATTTCCCAACTTTAAAGCAAGTTTAAAGTTAAATAACTAAAAAAAAATAAAGGTTACAGAATTTAAAAACAGTGAATTGACTTGAAAACTGAAATAAACAAAAATCAGATTATGTCGCACAGCTCCATTGACAGACGTCGAAGCTGTATGTACATATAGTACACGACTTATTTTGAATCCCATCACCTGCTGCGCTACGCAAAAGCTTGATTATTTAACTAAGGAAGCACAAAGCCGTCAAGAGCTCATGGTTTTAAAAAAAAAAAAAAAAAAAAAGGTTAATAAAGGATCTCAGCCTTTAACATTACATGTAATCTACGAGCTGTTTGAAAAGTCATTACAGTCTTATGCAAGTCGATCTGGATAAGAACGTTTGCAAAATCCCTAAATGTTAATGTTGTGGTAACAGAACAGAACACGTCAGCTAACAGTTGAAACACAGGGGAACAACTTCCTAAATGTTTAATCAATGGCACAAAAACATCTCGCTACCTCAGATATGTTCTTAGAAAAGTATGATAACTTTAAACCGTTTCTTTGTTACATTGTGACCTACCACTTTAAAGCAGACTTATCCAGAGAATAAAAGTGTTCACTTGCTAGCTATGGGATAACCTTTTGATTTGTTATTACTCATTAATGACAGAGAAGCAAGCATCAGAAATCAAACACATCTTGGCCACTCCGCTAATCTACATCAGGTGTAAGGAGAAGTCCGCGTTTATCAAGCTGCCAGGTTGAAACAGTCAGCCTCGGATGAGAATGATCTCGGACGGCGCTCTGAGCTCTAACCTCGTGATCGTACAGAGTGAGAGAGGACACGCGAGATCGGTGAGCCAGTAGTTCATAAGAAGAGATGAGGTGTTCAGATGACGTGGAGGTCACAAGCAGGATCAGTCAGAGTCGCTGGAGCTCGAGTCCTTTTTCTCATTCTTGTGATCCTTCTTGGGGCTGCGTGACTTGTCTCTAGCTCGCTCTCTGGTTTTGGGGCTCTCACTCTTCTCTCGTTTTTTACGTCTGCCCGCGTCGCTCTCTGAGCTGCTCCTGCTTTTCCCACGTCTCCGTTTGGCGCTTCTCTCTCTGCTGCGGCGTTTCTCCCTAGACCTCTCTTTAGAGCTTTGGTCTCTCGCTCTGCTCTCGTTGCTCTTCACTTCATCAGATTTAACGTCACCCTTCTTCTTGTCTCCGTCCTCTCGGTCTCTCACATGCTCTCTGCCTCGGTCTCTTTGATCCCTGCTTTTTGATCGACGTGACCTCCTGTCCCGGCTGCTGCTTCGTCTCTTTCCTTGGCCCCTATTGCGTG
Organism: Clarias laeviceps; assembly: GCA_030014305.1. NCBI lineage: Eukaryota > Metazoa > Chordata > Actinopteri > Siluriformes > Clariidae > Clarias > Clarias laeviceps. The sequence goes on along the minus strand of JAQMYJ010000037.1, from coordinate 3,693,866 downwards.
ACCTTTCTCGCTTGCCACGCCCTCTTGATCTGGACCGGGACCTGGACCGGGACCTGGAGCGTCTCTTCATGTCACGTTCTCGGCTTCTTGATCTTTCGCGACGAGCTTCTCCGTTCTTTGTTTTTTTGCCATCATCCCGTTTGTCCTTTACATCTCTCTCAAACTGCTTTGATCTCTCCTTGCTCTTGCTGTCCTCTCGGTCCTTTCTTGCATCTTTGTCCTTCCTGTCTTTGCTGCTTGACTGCCCCAGTTTGTCATCTGTTCTGCTGCGTTTCTGATCCTCCTCTCCTTTCTTCTCCTTGCTCTTGCTCCGACTGCGGCCTCTTCTCTTGTCGGTCTCTTCGTCCGTTTTTTTCCGTTTGTCCCTGTCCTGGCTGCGGGAGCGATGTCTGCCGCTCTTCTTCTCTCTTCCTTTATCTGGGCTTCTTGATTTGTTTCTCTTGGCGCCTTTTTTCTCTCGCTCAGAATCCTTCCTCTCTCGCGGCTGCTCTGTGTCTGCTTTATCTTTCTCCGGCTGCTCTGAGGTCTCATTCTTTTCCTGAGACGCATCCCCTCTGGAGGAGACCGACACACATTATTATAATATTCGCAGACATGTTGGATAGTATTTATACAGTATGATTGAGACCATAACCTAACCTCTGATAAGTTTTAAAACAGCCTGATTGTAATCGTAAAAGGCTTTTATTACCAGTTCTCCTTACAAACATTAGCGTGTCATTGTAGTGAAGTTGTGTGTGCTTGTGTGGGCCATTCGTACTTGTCTCCTTTGATCCAGCGCTCCTGTGAGGTCTGCGTATTAGGTTTGGCCTTCTGCGTCCTCTGCATTTCCAATCTCCAGTGTGGAGGAGTCTCGCTACGCCGGAAACGATCCCAGGAACGAGAGCGAGAACGTGATGGAGTCCGATAGCGCTGTGTAGAGAAGGGGGAAAGGAAGATTTAGCTCACAGTTTTACTGATGGTGTATGGTGTTGTATTTGGGCAAATCAGAGACTGGAACAAAATATTCTCCAATTGGCTGGTTCAGATTGAGAGGGGAAAAAAAACAGCCAAGAAGAATTAACTGTCTCCGGTCGCTGTCTGGTTTTAATTAACAATTAAATAATGAATACAGTCACCCCCGTAAAGTCGCGGTTCAGAGTTTAATGCCTAATAACTAATAATTGTTCGTGGAAATACTCGCCATTTTGCGGAAACCACGAATATCCTTCGCAATTTTTTTATGGCAATATCATTTTTCATACATCATACCAAACTATTAACAATATAAATTTTCTAATTTTGCATCAAATAAACAAATATAATCTTGCAACGTGAAAGATGGTGCTTTGTATAGAAGTAGTTTTAGGCTAATTTAAAAAATAAAAGATTTACAATGAAATGATTTACATTTTTTTTTTTAAATCATATCTGAGCTAGTCAGCTAATTAGGTCTCTTAGTTAGCCTAGCTGGTTCCAGTAGAGTTGTGTTATTAATTTACGTTGTTGCATGTATGTAGCACCTTGGTCCTGGAGGAACGTTGTTTCGTTTCACTGTGTACTGACCTGTATATGGTTGGAATGACAATAAAAGCCTGCTTGACTTGAAATACTGACGTAAATTCAGCTAAATTACCATATAAAATATATAATACTGTATAATTTTTTTTTTATACGGTAGAGAGAACACAAAGCAACCGTAGAGGAAAATGCAGCTTGGGATGGCGAATTATTACTGTATTCACCCTACAGTACTTATGCCAAAAAAACGACAGCACATAGCAAAGAAAACGTGCTTGCATGAATTACAGTACATATAGGAGTAACATCAGCATTTTACATTCTAACACTGTGGGAGACACAGCAGTAGAGTACTGTACACTATACAGGTTTATCTTTACATTCTAGCAGGGAATGCAACTGTGAGCACTTCTATAATGGGGAAGGTACTTATTGAAAGGTCAATGGGGCAAATTTGGGCACCACTTGTGCCTTTAGGGTACAACTTATACCCTCTTGCGGAGTATGCTCTAACAACTTGCAAACCTCTTCAAATGAAATTCTTGCTCTGCACTACAAACCTAAATGTTAAGTCTAGTCATAGCACCCCATTCCCGAATAAGCTGCACGATTTGACACCTCTTTCATGGGTCGACAAACCGTACAGGACTAGTTACGTGCCCAACTTTTGTACGGAAGAATAATAATAAAAAAAAAAAAAGAATAATAAGCCTGAGAGATAACAATAGTAATGCAATCAATCCCAGATCACCCAGCTATGATTCACTGGCTCCACTTGGCTACAAAGAAACACACAGTCAGGTTCTCACCCTGGGTCCTCTTCCTTTAATCCTCCGCCCGGACCGGGTCATCACCAGGCGTGTACGATTTGGTCTTGAGTTTTGCATCGGTCTGAAACACACATCTCTTATTTAGATAAAAGCAGAATGAGCTAGAGCTGAAACTGCAGCATTACACACGGACACTGTGACGTCATCTCATGAGGTGGAGAGAGTCAGTAATGTACTTCACATATTTTTCTAACACACCTCTCCCTGTCTCTTTCCCTGTCTCGTTCCCGGTCCCGCTCTCTTTCTCGATCCCTTTGCCGCTCTTTCCCAGAATTCTCCTTTTGCATCTCCTTCGCCTGCTGCTCTTTTGGCTGAGCCTGTGGACTGCGCCTCATCAGGAAGCGGTTCTCAGGAATGGGCGGGACTTCCTCTGGACGTACAGATGAAACTGGTTGCTGAGGCTCTTCATCCTTGGCTTCTTCTTCTTCATTATCAGACCTAAAAACAAATTAAGCAGTAATTAATATACAACTTGTGTGATTCAGACTCTTCTGGCTTGATAACACTATGGAACCTTAATCATTAAAAGATGAACCATTTGGTGTGAGCCATATTCCTAATAGCTTTTTTTCTCTTCACTTTAGAAGAAGTGCTTAGTAAATAAAAAGCTGAGTGAAGAATGCGGCTGGCATACAGACCCCTTGTCCTTTTTCTTCTTGTGTTTCTGCTCCTTCTTCTTCTTCTTCTGCTCCTTCTTATGTTTCTTCTTGTGCTTCTTGCCCTCCTTGTCAGACTCCTCGGATTCGTCAGAAGATTCTGAGGATGACGAGGAGTCCTCGCTGCTCTCACTGGACGACTGCTGTTTCTTCTTCTTCTCCTTTTTGGCTAGTACAACCAGAAGATGGACAGAACTTTAAACACACACAGCTACTAAACAAAATACAGTGAAACCTCGGATTGTGAGTAACGCGGTTTGCGAGTGTTCCGCAAGACGAGCAAAGATTTTTAGTAAATTTTGATTTGGAAAACGAAACAAGTCTTGGTTTACGAGTACAGAGTATCATGTATCACGTATGCGCTTCTTGTTTTGACGGCGAGTGTCACGTGATCACAACGAGCCCACGGTTTTTCTCTCTCTTGCGCTGTAGAATTGTGGGTAATCGTCTACCCTGCTGGGTCTTAGTGCTCGTCTCTTACTGGTATAATCAACATCTGTACACGCGTGTACTGTTTACTATAACACTGTGACCACGTGTGTGTGTGTGTAAAACATTTTATTTTGTCTGTATGCGTGTGTACAGCGCACGTGTACTGTTTATTATAACACACGTGTGCGCGCGTAAAGCAAAAGAAAGTCTCGATAGAGAGGTTAAAGACCCATTTTCTCTCTCCCTCTCTATATCAGCCTGCTCTGTCTGCGCGCGCGTCATTGGATACTGTGCCCCTTCTCTCTCTCAGACAGACAGAAAGACAGACACGAGTGTCATTAGCGATGTTCCTTGTTAATTTTCTGATAAAACAGTCTCTGTTAATATGTGTGTGAAACTCAAATAAGAGAGGTTACTGTGTAAGACGAGGAGCGGGGAGGGTCTGATTCCTACTCTCCTCTTACTTTAGCTTCACACACGTACACAGACACACACAGCGCCAATAAATGGAAACACTTATCTGTTGGGATTTATTTTTACTTTTTTTTTTATTTATTTTTTTTTAAAGGTAGGTTCTAACACAAAGTGCAGGTTACTTTTTTTTTTTTTTTACTTGTATTTTTACTTGTATTAATTATTATTTGTATTATTTGTTTATGTATTTATTTTTTTGGGCTGTGGAACGAATAATTTGAGTTTCCATTATTTCACTTTGGTTTACGAGTGTTTTGAAATACAAGCCCACTTCTGGAACAAATTATGGTCGTAATCCAAGATTCCACTGTAAGCATCCATTAGACTAATGAAGTAAATTAAGAAACATGCTGTCACAGCTGTACGTTAGGAACTCTTAAGTTCTATAAACAAAAGGATTATAGATCATAAATTCCTCTTTTAGCTGTGGCTACTGATCTTGATAATAATGTAGAGAAATACTTCTTAAATATATGTCTATATTTCTTGAATTCTATATTCTGATTGGTCAGAAAGTCAGACCGTGTGATTCTAAAGCGGAATAAGTACAGTAGTCAATTCTGTCTTTTTAGGATTAATAAACTATGCAGACTGATTAGTAAAAGGTTCTTAACTCATCATCTTCCTGGAAATTTCTCCAGAGAGATTTTACAGATATACATCTCTCCCTCACATGGTTTGCTTTTATTTAATACAGGTTTATATTGAACTTGGAATGTAATGCATGTATTTAGGTCGGGTTTTGTCTGATAAACAAACCGTTATCTTTCAGATGCTTGAAACGTCTTTACATTTAAAAAAAATTATAATAAAAAAGGCCGGGAAATACTTATTCACATCTCCTACATGTAATGTAAAAACTTTAAAGAATTAATTTAATTTAGGTTTCTTTAAGGAAGACTGACACAGTTATTGCCGTTTTGTTGGAGAGAATTTAACCTAGTGAAGTTCAACCCGTCAGCATTTCAAAAACACTCACCAGAAAGTGACAAAAAGAGCAAAGTGGAATGAAAACCCCATCACCTAGTGGCTTTGCGCTTAAGTACAAATGCTTGTACTTAAGATGTGTAGACTTGATGGAGAACCATAACTCAGGCATTACTCTAACACAGGACGTTCTCCTTGACCCGCAAGTTCAGAAAGTGCCTACAAATTGACATGGCTGTTCACAGCATGAACGATAAACTTCTAAATTTAAATTTCTACAAGTATCAGCTTTAAATCCAGATAGCGTACGGCATATGCTAATAGCTTGTGTAGCAGAACTGTTTGTAAGCGCACTCTGTTCATTATTGTACAGACTTATAAAATTAAATGACAGATTTTCACTACTGCTAAGCTCCAAGTCTGAGAACACCTGCTTTTAGAGATAAATAAGTGCTTACAATCCACACTCGATAGTGAAGCAAATCAGAACACACTCCACAGCAATATCTACAGTAATTCACAGCAGAATACAGCAAACATCATTTTTCCTATTTAGACCTACACTAGACTAATCCTAACTTATCAGTTCTGACTTAAATTGAGTCCTTTGTTCACAGAATTTATGTTAAAGTAACAAAAGCAGAAGAGTTTTTCGATACATGTTAAAGTGTCACAGATTTAATTTTGTGCTGCAGGACTCATTAATTCTTGACATTTTATTCTTTTTTTTTTTAAAGTTGGAAAATATGCATTTGTAAAATAAATATTGTCTTAAGAAAAAGCTTTAAAAAAAAAGTGTTAAACTATTAACGGTGGAGCTTAGGGTTGTTATTCATTGGCAAGTTAACTGACCAATCAGAAAATAATTAGATTCAGCAGAAAAATAATCATTAAATATCCATGGGAATAACAAATGGCAAATTAATTGATCAAGAGTTAGTTTGAAGCACCTACAGTGAAAAAGCCAAAAAGTGAATATTTCTGAGGGAGAATGCAGTTTCTACATAAAAGTGTATAAGAGCTGGAACGGGCCAGAAAGAAAGCCAAACAACATTCTCATTCTAACACTATCGTTAGCGCGCTATACAGGATCCATACGGAGCCATGCAAGCAGTCGAACGTCAGGTTTAGTTCTGATGGGGAAAACCGGACGCACCTTTAGATTTGGGGATGAGCTCTCCGCAGTTGAGCACCTTGACCTCAGCGTACGGTCGGCTGTTAGTGTCCGTCTTCTGACTCTCGATGGTCCGGATCACCTCCTGGCCCGAGATCACCTGACCAAACACCACATGAATTCTGCACAGAGGGAGACGAGATCAAATTAGCACATGCTAGTCAGGGTCAGATTTACAGTATTTACAAACAACTCTAAACTGCTATATAAATCTCACACACACTTACCCATCCAGATGAGGAGTAGGTTTTGTAGTTCTATGGTCAGGGACACAAAACAGTGAGGCAGAATGTAAATACAAATCTAATAAACACAAAAACAATGATTAATGCACATCTCGTAAATCAGCACGTGATCATTGGCAATTCAAAGGTACTAGACTAATCCTAACTTATCAGTTCTGACACACCTCGGACACACTCGCAGCTGGAAAAACAACCTTCTATTAACAAGGGGGGGGGGGATAAAGAGGCATTTCCATCTGAGGAATCCGTTTCATTCTATTCAGAATATCCAACCTGAATATCTGTTATTAATAATACCAACAGTACTAATACTAATGATTATGTTGATAACAGTTATGAAAAAAAAAAAAAAAAAAACATGATGCATCTATTTATTGTCAAAAAATCCTCCCAAGCCTTGATAACAGTTTGAGATACTGACCTAAAGTGCAATTAAGAAATTTTTCAGTCAAAACTTCAGTCTGAGCTTCCCTATGACTGCTACAGTGTGTTAGGGTGCTTACACACCTTTTGGTCCAGTTCCTGAGTCCCAATCAGAGTGAGATTTATACCACCATTTCTTTTTATTTTTTGCTGTTCTGGTTAATAACTAAACCTTGATTAAACAATTTCCTCACTCACTCATCATCTATACCGCTTTATCCTGTATTCAGGGTCGCGGGAACCTGGAGCCTATCTCAAGAGGCTTAGGGCACGAAGCGGGGTACACCCTGGACAGGGTGCCAATCCATCACAGGGTACACACACACTCATTTACACACTATGGGCAATCTGAGAACGCTAATTAGCCTAACCTGCTTTGGACTGTGGGAGGAAACCGGAGTACCCGGAGGAAACCCACCAAGCAAGGGGAGAACATGCAAACTCCATGCACAGAGAAACGGGAATTGAGCCTGGCCAGGAATCGAACCCGGACCCTGGAGGTGCAAGGCGACCGTGCTAACCACTACACCACCATGCTGCCCTAACAAAATTTCTGAGGAGAGCTAAATGTGTGCTCGTCAGCTCTAACTGCTGATACGTATGAACAGAAATCAGAAGTACGCAAACACTAAGAACAGCACTGCACTCCAAGATAATTATAGAAATTATTCGTTTACAACATTCCTGTCTATTGCATTCAGTGTTTATATACACTTTTGGCAAGTTAGCTCAAATCTCCCGCACAAACGTTTGGTTCAGTGCTTACATTTGTGTCAATATCCAGTGCGGCCCAGTATGTCTCGACCCATCGAGAATAATGTATTTAAATGTATAAAATACAGTAAATGCTAAAATCGTCAATCACTGATGGCACTTGCGCACACGCCGAACACAAGTACGCTCAACGTTTATATAATGTTAATATATCAGAGCTGAGATTGTTCCATGAGGAGGTGATATTCAGATCAGCCTGAAGAATAAATTCCTGTGGTGTTAGGTCGGGTTCTGTTCCTACTAACTATTGTTAGTTTCAAAGTAATCCGGTCCTGACATTTCAAATGAGGAAACATTGCTATGGATCCAAAGTTGTGGGCCACTCACAATATGCAAAGAGCACAGAGAGTACACCTCAACTTATCTTGGGGTTTCACTTTGTTAAATCTCCAACACTGACCATAATGACCGCAGTCTTGAGAAGATAATTAATAATCTGAGCTACCATTAGCTATCTTGTTGTTAAGCCCCTCACTATAGCTGCTACTCAGTCCAGAATGGAACAGACTACACTAGTGATATGCGAAAGCACCCTAACACAGACGCATGTTCAGGATCAGACAAACATCAGCAGCCGTTTAGTTCCAGAACCTCAGTGGAAATGCACCTCTACCATCAACACATTTTTAAACAGGACACATGATGAAGCATTGGCTCTCGGGTCGACGGCCCCCTGATGGTCTCCTGACTCACATGAAGAACTGCGAGCCATTGGTGTCTTTGCCTCGATTCGCCATAGACAGCAGGAACTCCTTATTATGTTTCATGGAGAAGCTCTCGTCTGTAGACAGAGACAGACGAAATTACAGCCTTGAAGGTCATCTACTGTATAAATTATGATGACATGAGACACCAAGACAAATACAAATGTTAGATACAATAACGTTACAATTTCAGGATTCATGTGTCGTGTTTAGATGTTCAGTTAGGTCTTTAGTGCAAGTATACAAACAAAAAATGTAATGTGAAAAAAGAAAAAAAAATTATGTCATATGAGAAAATATAGTCTCCTTTGCCTTGTTGCTCAACTCTACTGTTCTCTGACAGGGTGGGGCCACGCAGTACCCCATTCACAAACAATAAAATGGTGCTTTTGTAAGAGTTGCTAAACAGATGGAGTTTAAAGTGTGAAAAATGTGTCTTATCTGAGGCAGAGACCACTTAAGAGTCCTACGTTAACTGGGTAATAAAATAGTAAAACAAGAGACCTGTAATGTGTGATTTAGTGAATAACACATACAGTTACGTCTCGAGTCTCTGATGAGCAAGGGGAGAAAAAAAAAAAAAAGAAAAGGGGGGGGGGGGGAAAGAAAAAAAAAAAAAAAAAAAAAAAAACCACCTGATGACATGATGTTCCTTCCAGAACATGCATCAGTGACAGCTGTGAACACACTGAACCTTATGAATTCTAGCTGAGATCAGAGGAAAGGAGAAACATTCTGGCCAATCAGAATCGAGAATTCAACAACACTTGAGCCAAATCAGCCTAACGTAGAAGACCTTAGACCACACTCAGCTGCACAAGCTGCACTTAAGTACACTGTAAAAGTTTTCTGTAAAGTAATTGATACCTGTGCTAATTAATGAACAAGGCAATCCCAAATAAAAAGAAATACCTTCAAAGAATCCTCCATATATGGATTCACCACCTCTGCCATTCCCTAAAGGACCAAAAAAAAAAAAAAAAAACCCACACACAAGCATTGAGATCAGGGATTATAAGCAAATTTAAGCAAATCCACAAGGACACTGCTGTACCTTCACTAAAATCTCCTCCTTGGATCATGAAGTCCTTCACTATCCTGTGGACCAGACAGCCTTTATAGTGCAAAGGTTTCTGGGTCGTCTTCCCGATCCCTCTCTCACCTTAAAATTAAATATTTTTTAATAGAATTTTTCAATAAAAGTCACAAAAATATGAACGTAAATATATAGATATATATATATATAGATATATATATATATATATATATATATATATATATATATATGTGTGTGTCTCAAAAAAGTTTAAAA
>JAQMYJ010000037.1:3671236-3684315 GCA_030014305.1 Clarias laeviceps | reverse complement strand
TATATGTGTGTGTATAAAAAAAGTTTAAAATTATGCTGAAAAACATGCAATATTTATAAAAAGTTAAGAAAAAAATTAAATAAAATTAAAATAGAAGAGTATATATATATTGTATTAAGAGATATGATCATTGATCATAAATCGCTAGCATTCATTATGCTGACCTGTGCAGAGAGAGCGAAAGTTCTCACACGTCTTGGGACAGGCATCGGAGAAAAGTTCGAACACCACACGCCCAACTGAAAACAAGACAAACACAGGTTAATCGTGGCTGATGGGGTGTAGAATAAATACAGAAACCTATCAGAGCGCGAGTCTCTTTAGGAGCTCACCGAGCGTGTTTCCGATGCTGATGTCAAAGAAGCAGCGAGGACGTGGCACCTTCACCCCCATTGTTCTGCAACAGAGAGAGAAAGATACTCGTGGTTATTATACCAGGAATGTCTGTCTGTCAATATAGTCCTTAGGTGAATGTGCAGGAACAGCAGCTTTACTCTGAGCTGGTTATCTCTCTGTCGCTTGTTCCTGAGTAATCTATCACTACATAAAGAATCAAACACTTGGGGGAAGTGATGTTAATCAACAATGCACTGGTGTGATACAGCACAATCAGCAGTTATCACAATGAAATGGACTCCTTCACTAGTACAGTGCGCCTGAATGCGTTCTATTTCTCTTCTACCACAGCAATTTGTCCACAACCAATTTTAATTTCATTTTCAAAAGAAACGCACAGAACATTCACAGATGATAGAGCAGCTATAAACAGCCACTTCCTCACCAGTCTGACTTTCCCCTTCATTGCAAGTAAAGAAGAGGGCTGGGGTAGCTCAGGTGTTGGACTGCTGATTGGAAGGTCCCAGGTTAAAATCCTAGCACCAACAAGCTACCACCATTGAGTCCTTGAGCAAGGCCCTTAACCCTGAACTGCCCAAATGTATAAAGAGATAAAATGTAAGTCACGCTGGATAAGGGTGTCTCCCAAATGCGTAAATGTAAAAAAAAAAAAGAATCTTGGCTAGCTAGAGACGTCACTCCATCGTCCTTAAGACATCAAAAAAAACTAAAGACTTGCCTTACTAATAAAACTGCAGCTATAGTTTAAACAAAACATTCTTTAATGTTTAACTAAGACTATTATTAAAGGCTTTCTTTGGCAGTGACAGTTTCTCTAAATATTACTGTCTTGTTATAATCGCTATCTATTCTCTTGTACTGTTTAACATTGACATCATAAAACACTTTTTAATCAGATGTATGGTGTGAACAGAAAGTAGACATCTGATGATCAATCAGAGCTTGATGGTTACATCGCACTAACAAAGTTATAAATTAGACTTCTGTGGTAGAACGTTGGAATTTTAAACAACCGATCTGACTTCAAAGAATTTTTTAGAATTTAAGAATAAATCAGAAACTTTAATGATATTTCTGAAATCATAACTAAATCAGACTTATGTTCCGTGAGGTACACGTTAAACATTTGACAAGCTCAATGCTGACCAGGCGAAAATAAGATGTCAAATTTTTTCTTTATAAATCAGATACTGAGGATAAATTAGACTTTAGAGATCAGTCAGACTTCGACCATTGTTTAGACGACTTCTGATAAAGTATTTTGAGATTAAATCAGACCTGAGATGCTCAAGTATGCTTAACATAATAAAACAGACTTTAGATGATTAGACTACTATAATAAAAAAACAGACTTTAGATGATTAGACTACTATGATAATAAAACAGACTTTAGATGATTAGACTACTATGATAATAAAACAGACTTTAGATGATTAGACTACTATGATAATAAATCAGAATTTAGATGATTAGACTTCTAAGAAATCAGACATTAAACACATCAGAACTTTGAGATAAATCAGTCACGTGACAGGAACAGGACAGATAAAAGTTTTGTATTTTACTATAATAATACTTATAAAATCAATGCTAAAATTTAGACATACCAATCCTAGTAGATGTAAAAATGTTTATAAATACGCTATAATTTTACTTCCATTTCTCTGCCTGGTGGTAATGAATAACATTTTAAATCACCCCTCTGGTAAAAAGCCACTGTACCGCACGAGCCAGCTAAGCACCTAGCTTCCTCACGCGCACATAACTAGCTATAATAACCAGCTAACACCATCTATATAATTCTTGTGTGTTCCCAAAATAAACTTTTGTATTTTATGTAAAACATTTCACGCAGCAACGTTTCGACTCTTATTTCGTACAAATTTAACACAACACTCATTTAACGCTGTAAACGCTTAGCTAGCTAACTACCTGGCTAGCATGTGTTATTTTTCCACACCCGTATTCAGACAAACCACTACTCCTCCTTTAGCAAAAGCGAAACGTATCGGAATACAGGTGCTCGGGGAAATGCAGGCGCCATAGATTTGCTACAAGTTCATGCGGACGCAGGCGATTAAATTTGCAACAGTAAGGCCCATTGTCTCCTATTTGACCACAAAACTCTCACTTACGTGCTAAAAAGCTGGCAATCATAAAACACAGAACAACCAGCAGGCTAATAACGTTGAATAAAGGCTCAGCGCTTGGTTTCCAACACGGCGTTACAAAGATGGCGCTCTCCAAAACAGAGGTGCATTGTGGGTAAGAACCTGCGCGCACCGAGTGACGTAAAGAGAAGCGATACAAGCAAGAGTGGGAATCAATTAATTACTTTTAAATACTATTTAAATACTATGTTGCTATTTCAAATTTATATTTATCAATAAAATATTCAAAGGCATATAATGAACTGAACACTTATTTCAGTCTTCCTCTGAAGGATTTTTTTCCTTCACGCGGTGTACTTCCGGGATTTTTTTTTAATTTTTATCCCATTTATAAAAAATATTGATGTATTTATTTTAATAATTTGATTGATCAAAGCTAGCCTATTAACACGAAAATACAGTAAATCAAACACTTCACAACACGTGACAAAGCCAAGGTTGTTATCGCCTTGACACCTGACCACGCCCCCATATTAACGCGCCCCATTGAAGCCACGCCCCTCGCCACCCCATTTGAGAACAATAGTGGCATTGTGCATCAGAGATTCTACGTCCAGGTTTAAAGTCATTTGAGGGAGGACGTATAACGAAAGCGACCGAATCTGTGGAAACTTGTTGATACCGCCGTGTAGTTTTTTATTAGGGTTTTGTTTATTTGTTTTTTGTTAACTTCAGATTGTGTCTTCAATTAAACACTTAAAAATGTTACATTGCTCATGCTTAATAATGTACACAAATAGTTAGGGCTCAATCACTTATAACATCAGCACGATGACGTCATAGCTATTGTGTAATCGTCAATGCTTATGATGGTGTTGATACCTGAAAGTGCTGATGTCACTGAATGTGAAGGGCCCTCTTGTTGTAAGGATTGTTATAATTTTTTAGGGCCTAAGCGCTATGACATCAGCACAATGACAACATGACTATGACTATCAACTTAACAGGAGGTCAGATATTTTGGGTCATTTGCAAAATGCATATAATGAATACACATTACATACATTACACACACTAAACATCCTACACGCACGCACACTACAAATCATACACAAACATATTACACACAAACAACCTACAGACACTATACACACACACAACACATCCTACACACACACAAACCCCCCCCCCCCACACACACACACACATACTTTACACATGTTACACACCCTACACACATATATATTAAGAGGGCTTTTACTGTCCAACTGTAATGTAATTCTTTTAAAGACACCAGACATCAAGATGTGTTTTAAAAATGTTTAATTGTTTAATTTACAAAAAAAAAAGAACAACAACAACAAAAAGCTATAGAACATGGCCACGTCGGTTGTTTATATTATTTGGTATTATTTAAAAAAAGGCTTAAGATCTGAGTGGAGTAATGAAACATTATAAAGCTAAATATACAATGTTTATCCTAATTCCAGGTATGGGCTTGTCTCAAATTGCACACTATGGACACTTACATACACTTTGTAGAGCAGTTGCATGTCAAACACACTAATGTCACATCATGTTGGAAAAGCCTTTATGGCTACAACTGCCCATTTAACACTCCAGAATGGCCACTATAACACACTGCAGTGTCGAACATTATAAACTGAAATCGATTCTAAAGGCTCGACCCCTTACTTAATGCAAGATGTAATGAAAATTTTCCAACAGTCCTTGCTTAATCATCCAGGTATTAATAGTGTAATACATCTCACTGAGATTCTTCACAGGACTCACAGGAAAAGTGTGCGATTGGAGACAAAGCTATGGTCAAACATACACGTACAGAAACACATCCATTCGTTACCAAACAGTTTCTTCTTCTAGAGTAATCTTAAAGATACCCATGCACAAAGCCGAGCCCTGAGGGGGTTAAAGAGCACATGAACAGGAAGCGATACTTAAAAGAGGTTGTGTTTAGAGTTTGGGCATCCTGGCAGCGTTGAGGCGCATCGCCATGCAAGAGGCTCCGGATGCATAGCGCATCTCTCTTAACATGCCACTCCACTGCTTCTTGTCCTCCTCGTATCTGAGCACACAAACACACACACACACACACACACGCAACAATGATTTAATGCACCAATACTCGATTTCTGTGTTGTTTTGTGTCACTTTCATCCCTGAAAAGAGATATTTGAAAACCAGACTTATGAAAGCCTCATTAAAGTGACACAGTAAATTAAAGTGCCCTGGCCTGAGGAAAAAAAAAACTTGAATCAAAGTAACATCACACTAGAATAAATCCAAGATGTTTTTTCAGGGGGAAATAAACTTACTGCCAAACATCGGTGATCTCAGATGGTCCGACTTCTTTGTTCTCTAGCTCTACGATGGCGAAGCCTCCAACGGCATAGAGATTCCCGCTGCTGCTCATCAGGTTCACAGAGGTGCGCTCCTGTGGGAACTCAGTAAACGTGTCCCACCTTAAAAAAACAAAATCAAGATAAAGTAGCATTTATTACTTACTAATGTACAGTATATTTATCCTGCAGTGTAAATTCTTTAATTGTATGCCATAGCAGGGAATTTGTGTCACATCAACTATCATTAATCATTAACAGCAGTTATTATTATGGCTGGGAATCACTTGGGACCATATTATGATTTGATTAATATTGCAATTCTGTAAGTATCATGATTTTATAAATATCCCGTTTCGATATTACGTTTTTCTTCCAATTTTAAGACCTTGAACCTTAAAAAAAAGTTGCATCATAACTCAGAAGTTTTATACCTTTTATGGCTTTGTTCAACAAACAAACAACAAGAGTGGGTTTTAAGACTAATCCACTCGCAGAGTGGAGGCTGATCGTGGCCTTTAACAAGAGCGATTTTTGATCAGGTAACGCCATTCAAATGCATTTCAGTTGCATTTTCACTTGTGTACTCAGTACAGAATCGGTTATATCTGAAGCTGATTGGCTGATCACCAGTCATGACTGATCAAACTGAAAACCAGTGTCCGATTGACCGGTGCATCTCGATTATAAATTTGGAGTTTGGATTATAAAATTTATAAATGAGTTTGGAGTCAGTGTAGGAATACATGAATCACCACACGAAAGATTTGCGATTCATAAAGCAATCAATTCCCCGCATCTCTAGTTATTATCATAATCATGTCTTAAGTACTTGTTAGTGGTGAAGTCGTAGATCTCAGAGGTGGATGTCAGTCCATCCTCGGTAACTCCTCCAGCGACGATTAACTTGCCGTTGTGCACCACAGCACCGAACATGGCTCTGGGGTTCTTCATGCCGGCAAGCTCCCTCCACTCAGACTGCTTGTGGTTGTACACAAACACCTTGTTTATAGTTTTACTGAAGGAAGACAAAGAGACAGAAAGTGACATCATTTTTACCATGGCATCATAAAGCACCCACCATTATTGTTATCTTATACCACATGGGCAGTTAATTATATTTTATTCTGCATGCATGGTATGTGTTAATGCTCTCAATGTAATACGTTAGCATTTCTTTTCAGTGTGGACGCTACACATCATCGAATGCGATGTCTGGATAAAGTATGTCTAAAAGTGACATGCTGAAGATTTTGTAAAGAGATCTCTCTTACAGTGAGATTGTGAACTCACACACTCATACAAACTCACTTGTCGTCTGTTTTGCCCCCGATGCAGTAGACCAAGCCATTGTGAGAGACCACTGAGTGTCCGTGAATGCGCAGAGGAAGTTTCTTCGCCTCGCTCCATTTCATCTTCCTGTAAAGACAGACCACATCTGTCACATCTGTCTGTCTTTTTATTTTTCTGCACTGTAAACCCGAATAAGTTGGCAAAACTCAAAAAATTTGAGGTAATCAGTTACATCAAATTTTTTAAGTAATGATGTTTCCAGTTTTAAGTAAATGGAACAATGAGGTTTTGAGTTTGTTGTACACATTCATATTAATCGTTCTTCACTTGCATTATTGAGTAGCCTAACTCATACTATTTAATAGCAATTATCTTTTTTTTTTGTTGCTGCAAATCAAAAAAATTGTTGTTGGTCTTTCGGCTGCTCCCGGCAATGGGTCACTACAGCAGACAATCCGGTCCGCACACAAGCTTGGCACAGGCTTTACACCAGATGCCCTTCCTGACACAACTCTCCCATTTTATCTGGGCTTAGGACAGGCACTTCATTCAGTTGTTGGGAATCGAACCCGGGCCTTTCGCATGGCAGGCGAAACACCTACCACTGAGCCACCAGTGCCCTTTTACCCTGATGACGTCAGACACAAAATCGCTAGTCTGAAAGATTTTAAGTTGGTGGAACTTTAAGGTGACAGTTACTGTTACTTAAGTACTTACAGATACTTAAAATATCAAATGTGTTCAGCTAACTTGAAAAGTGTCATTTCTACAAACTCATAAATACCAAAAAGTTCTAAATACTCATCAAGGCCTATTAAATTGAACTAATTGTAATTATTATATATAATTAAAAAGTTAACAGTACTCAATAAGTTTAATTACTTTGAGCATTAGGGGTTACAGTGTGCCTGTCATTCTGTTTACTTATGTTATTATCTATTTCTATGTCTGTATATACAATCTTCATATTTTTCTGACCTTATCTGTCTGACTGTTTCTTTTATTTTTTAAAACCCTTTCTTTTATCTATCTGCCTCTGACTGATCTATTTGTACAAATAAATGCACTGTACTTTATGTTATAAAGTACATGTAGTACATGAAGAATAAATCTCAGAAACTCACTCAGTGTCGTAACACATGACTGAGTCGAGTGACTCGTTGGTCTGCAGATCTTTTCCAGCGACAGCAAAAATCAGATTCCCGCTTTCCCCTAAGCTGAAGAGACAGCGGGGACTCGGCATGGGGGGCAGCGCCATCCAATCAGCTACAAGCGCATCCATCTGCAAAATAAACACCAGCCATGATAAACTTAAAATGGAACGTTTAATATAGTAAAGAAGGTATGGATTTTCCCTTTAAAGCAGTGCTGCATACAGCTACTGTAATGCTCATCTTTTAACATTTTAAACAAGGCTAAACTATTTTTCTTCACTATAATAATGAAGATTAAAATGTATTATTGTTCCTTTATTGTGTAATTTACCCTTTAAAGTCCTGATTATTATTATTTTTTTTTTTATAAACATATCATTAACTGACTCTAAACATCTGTTCAGGTTATTATTAGCTGACTGCAATATTCAGTTCACTATCACACCACTATATACAAACCAGGTCACTGAGTGTAATGTTTCATTTTGTTTCACCAAGACTACTGTGTCATTAGTATTCTACAAATATTAACTTGTCAGTGTTATTGATATTAATTTGTATAACAGCAAATCACAATACTTTATACTTCATAGCTTTAGCCTTTAGCAGGCTAAGAGGATGTGTGATTAAAGATCATGTCTTATGTACTGATTGGCAATTTAGAAATTAATGATATAGAGACCTACTTTTTGTCAGAAAATTGTAAAATAGGATTGTAACAGGAAGAGAAAAAAAACAACTGAATATCAACTTTAAAACATTTCAAACAAGACCTTTGAGAAATTATTATATTATATTATATTATATTATATTATATTATATTATATTATATTATATTATATTATATTATATTACATTGACTAGTTAAAGGGAAAATACCTTATATTATAAAATTATTAGTTCATGAGAGTTTACTCACTCACTCACTCATCTTCTATACCGCTTTATCCTGTATTCAGGGTCACGGGGACCTGGAGTCTATCCCATGAGGCTTAGGGCACGAGGCGGGGTACACACTGGACAGGGTGCCAATCCATCGCAGCATGAGAGTTTAGTGTATTATTAATTATTAATCCAATGAAGCCAGGTTTGATTACAGTAGGCCATTTCATTACTATATTATTAATAGTATATAAAAATTTTATAATAGTTAGTTTTAAGGTGAATGAAATATCTTTTACTTCATACAAACCTTCCTATCCTTCCACTATTCAACTGTGCAAATTAACTTTTCGCTAGTGTACTGGAATGGAAAGGAACAAAATATTACTTTTATGATTAATGTTAAACATTTAGTTTACTTAAAGAAACATTCCTTTGATTTTTTTCCCCGATGTAGCAGAAGTGCCAAGGTATTAGTTATTAATTAGCTAAGATACCCAGGTTAGCTGAGATGTTAGCAAGATAGATGTCATTAGCCATGGTGGCTAACTACAAGTTGATTGTTTGTTTGGTAATATTTGACTTAGATGGCTATGCTACATTGAGAATAAAAGTGGATATAGACCTAAAAATCGCTTAGCTAGCTAATAGCTAATATTATTTAAAATAGATAATGGGTACTTTACTCTAATTACCTATATTCTGTAACTTCAGTTAGCTAGGCATTGATGTCAGTAAGCTAGAGAAGGTTAATAAAAACATCTAGTGATAAAAAGCTAGTTGCATAGTGGTAGTTAGTGATTAGAGAAATAATGGTTGTAAAAAATAAACTTTAGATAATTAATAACTAATATATGTTGTCTAGCTTACAGTATTCGGATAATGTTAGTTAGTTACTCGTAATCGTGTCATTCAAGATAATTCCTTTAAGAGTTAGATACAGTTTACTGTCTATTTTGTTCATGCGTGTTTAATTTATTAGCTACCTGATAGCAGTAGCACTGGAGAGGATTCTCTTTGTTGTCCTCATCAACAAACAGGCCGCCGATGACGTAGAGCTCGTTTTTCTTGGTGCAAATGCTCACATGGTTTTTTGGCACTTGCTCAGCCATAGCAGCGAGGAAGCACTCATTCTCTGCGACATCGTATGCTACAGCCGCTGTATCATTGACCATAAGGATAAGATTGCGTCCGTACATCCC
The DNA here is from genome assembly GCA_030014305.1 of Clarias laeviceps. Taxonomy (NCBI): domain Eukaryota; kingdom Metazoa; phylum Chordata; class Actinopteri; order Siluriformes; family Clariidae; genus Clarias; species Clarias laeviceps. The sequence continues at coordinate 3,674,956 of JAQMYJ010000037.1, read as the reverse complement.
CAACCTCTTACTGTCATTCAGGTAACCTGGCAGGAGTTCTTCTTCATCCTCTTCTTCACCTTCCTTCTTCTCTTTCTTTTTTCCCTGAGGCAGTTTTCCTTTGAAGGCATCTCGGATGACCTGAAGTTTTTTCTGGAGCTCAGGATCAGCTTTGATGATGTCATCGGTTTCCACCTTCTCCTTAAAGTACTTTTCAGGCAGCAGACGGAAACGGATACACTCGAAGGCATCCCCAAGGGCCTTAGTTCGCTTCTCCTTGTCACTGCGAACCCATTTCATTAGTGCCTCGAACACCGTTTCTTCTTTCTCCACATTGAGGACGTCTGCACCAATCAAGGCATAGAGCTCATGTGGTGCCAGCTGAAGGAACTCCTCCTCCTTGACCAGGATCTCGAAGCGGTCAGCACTGTAGTCACGGGCAGCCATGGCTAGCCTCGGTACATTGAGGACGAGTCCGAGTCTGAAGATGGCGAGGCAGTTGGCAAGGGAGAGCTTCTTCTGGAGGTAGTTTACACACACAGTAAACACGGATGGGATCTGGAAACGGTTAGCAAGCGCGAAAATCTCCTGAACGTTTCCGTCTGTGAGATCAATCTCGGCCGAGTAAAGGTACTTGATGATCATGTCCAGGATGATGGGGTCCGCATCATCCAAGGCCACTTCTTTAAGGTCTTCTTTAACCTTGCCGTCCTCAGTGAAGAAGATATCCCTGAAATACGGGCTGCATGCGGCCAGAATGAGGCGGTGGCATGGGAAGCAGCGGTCGCCTACCTTCAGAGTGCAGTCCACAAACTTGTTCTCGTTCAGGAGCTCTTTCAACCCATCCTGGAGCAGAGTGCTCTGGAACAGACGTAGCTCTTCCTGCAGGGCTTTGGGATCCATTTTCACAGAGGACAAAGAGAAAAAGAGAAATGGAGAGAAGAAGGTGGCTGCACTCCTGCTTGCCACGCCGTCCCAACCGGAAAAGGACAGAGTGCCGAAAAGCTTACTGGTCTGAAGAGGCTGTTATTTAATCTGCTCGTTCTAAAATTAACCTGCACCCTTCCTCCATTCTACCCCTTCAACCAAATGTGACAGCACCTCCGAACTGCAGCTGTCACCTAAAACAGGCTGCACAGAGACTCTCAGGGATTCAATACACTATGACCAATATGTTATTCCTTCAGCGCAGAGAGGGTGATACTCTATAAACATGGACACACTTTCATAAGTGGTTTGTGGAGTAAATGTGCTTTTTATTTCTCTCTGTGTGAGTGTATGTGTTAGTGTGTGAATGCTAACGCATCTAAGGTCAGAGTGACAGTGATGAGAAACAGCTGTTGCAACAGGTGACAGCTTTTAACTGCGACGCCATGGGATACTCACAGCTCCACTTAGCACGTTTACCTTAATGTCCTCCGTAACCTGTTGATGACGCTGCGATCAGATTTCTAAACCTGTTCAGATTACAGGTTTTATTATGGGGTGCAATAACAATAGCTAGACATAATGTAATGGAAATAATGATATTGAAATTATACAGGGAACAAATTAAACAAAAACAAACCAAAAGCAGGATGGTAAGGTGTTTGGCAATGCTGAGCTGCTGAACAGCATCAATGAGCCTTGTAATGCAATCTGCAAGTGACATAATGGAATTGTTTCTAAGTGATGCACGCCATTCTTCTCTTATTTGTTTTTTTTATATAATTGCATGGAGATGTTATAAATTGGAGTAAGTTTAGTCACATCTTCTAATTCAGTTTAATTAATTTTAAAATTATTGATTTATTTTCTACATTCTATAACAATACTGGAGTTTTACAATATTATGAAATAACACATATAGCATTAGGTATAAAAGTAAGAACAACAACAAGAGACAGTTGTTATTTTAAGACGCGAAGGTCAGCTGCTCTGGAAAGTTCTGGAACAGTTTTTGCAAGAACAGTATTGTGTCAAGTGCATTTGCGAAACCCATGAAGCTCCATGATGAAACTGTCTCTCATGAAGATCTTCCCAGGAAAGCAAGACCAAAACTTACCTCTGCTGCAGAGGAGAAGTTCATATAGAGTCACCAGGCACAGAAATCACCAATTAACAAACAGCACCTCAGATTCGCCTTCAGCATTGTTTTAGAGTGTAGAAACAAATAAAAACCAGGGAAGACCATAGAATGAGAAGGTGTGTCCAAACTTTTGACTGGTTGTGTATGATTTATGTCACTTTCCTCATTATCCAACCATTCAGTGAGCCCTCAAGCCCTGCGGATTGGGGTGGGGTCATCCTTTATGAGATCATGCCCATCAGAATTAAAAAAATATTTTATCATAGAGGTGAAACATTATTTCTTCATAAAGGCTGTTAGTCAGAAATCAAGTACGTATGGATTTGTAGTGACGATTCACTCTAATGGGACAAGTGGACAAACCTTGGCAAGAAAAAAAAATGTCCCCACAATGTAGCAGAACCACAGTTTTTTCCCCCTAAATAAATGGCATTAAAGTGCACAAATGGAAACAACATTTAGATTTTTGTTATATTCATTTTTTCTTCAATTTCTGTATTTTTGATTTAAAATTGCAATTATAATACCTTGTCATGCCTCCAGATTGTTCTTATCCTGAGAGGACCATGTGTTACACTCACGCGAGAACTAAAATTAACACTGACCTCACCACAGGAAGGTGTGTGCGTTTGTATGGCCATGTTTTTATATCATGGTGGGGACCAAATTTCCCCACAAGGATAGGAATATTTTGGCCTTTGGTTGGTCCCCACAAATTAAAACCACTCTTTCTCCCTTTCGGATTCTGTGGTTATGGTCAGGGTGAAACGTAGGTGCCGACATTCGCTGCATTGATAATGATGTCAGTGTAAGGTCCTCAAAAGGGCAGGACGACAAATGTGTACATGTGCCGCAGTGTGGGGGGGGGGGTGTTTAAGTATGGGTAGTTGGTGTAACTGAAGCTGATCTAACACAAAATGGTGGTCAGTCTTTTAAACATACGGCTCAGATAATGGCAACTAGTTTAAAGGGGACCTATTATGCAAAATCCATTTGTAGACATTTAGATTTTTCACACTTTTTCTTCAAGAAAAAGTGTGAAAAATCTATTCCCTGCTTGTTCTTTTTTTGTGTTTGTATTGGCCAGCGTGTAAACAAGCTGATTAGATTTCTTCCCCAACTGTGACCTCATATGAGGGAAATCCTCCACTTGCTCATTTGGGGGTGAAGTGAAACAGAACGAGTTGAAGGTATACAAACGCATTTAAGGGTTTTCAGCTGGAGCGTTAACTAACACCTATGAGGTCTATGTTAACAAAATAGTAAAATACAGGACCTTTAAAACTGTCAAGATGTGAGATTAAGGCTTGGGTATTAGAATTATGCAGCATAATATAGGATTGTTCCTTAATTATATCATGTTCATTTTAACCTTTAGTTTCGTTTAATCCAATAACAAAGCAACCTTTCATCCACAATCACAACTTGCTCCATGTAATTATTTCGAATGTGTAAAAATGGAAGGAAACTTATAACCATTTTATTCTGTCATACATGATCTCCCTAAATGTACAGTACACGGTAACAAATTGCTGTATTTTTTACAGCAAAATTATACAGAAACTTACTGTTTTGCCATTTTACAATTTATTGCTATAGTTTGCAATGCATTATGGGTTATACAGGGTTTTACAAGTGTTAACTGTATATTTCACTGTTAGCTGTAATTAATT
>JAQMYJ010000037.1:3651048-3670430 GCA_030014305.1 Clarias laeviceps | reverse complement strand
CACACACACACACACACACACACACACACACACACACACACACACACACACACACACACACACACAAAAAAAAAAAACAGATGTTTTGTCTTAACACACAAGTCACTTTCATATGTAGTCCTAGATCAGCTAAATATTCAAATACGTGCTCATGCGACTTGAATGAACATGCGACCCACTGATGTCAGTCAGCAACAGCAGAGCGGGAATTTCATAGGAATAGCAGCTAAAACAGCTAAAGGTAGGCATCTGGGTTTCTTCGAACAAGCATATGTTTGCTAAAATCTCATCCATTGTTTGAAATAACCAAGTGGTTGAAGAAGAAGAAATATGATGTGTTTTAACCCTGATAACATGAGCAAAGACATATTGATGTCTTTGTTTCAGAGGACAGATGCAACCACATTAGAGTCAGATAAATGTCACTTATAATTATGAATGTGAACCGTAATGACATTCAAAACTGAATTGATTATATTGAACCAAGCTACACTACATACATAGCTACATGCAGTGTATATAGTAGGTTCTATTGTTTCCCAGTAAAAAAAAAAACAAGAAAAAAAAAACTGAACAGCGCACACCGACAAACAACAAGCGACAACCAGGATAAGGATTGTGACCCTTTTTTATTACAAAAGTTTGCTGCTTGGGCACTAGAATAATACAAACAATGTTACAGACATATCGACAAAAAGGTATATCTTAAAATCAAACACATACTGTATATATGGAAGTAGGTATGTTAGACTGGCAGAGTTAATTATGAGACACGGCTTAAGCACACCTTGTTCACAGGTCATAATGCATTCAACAGAAGCGCTATAAATATTCACACTACATTTTTACTACATTTTATTATTTTAGATTTTTTTCACAGTTTACATTTACATTTTGAAAATCATGTTCCTGTGCAATTTTTTTTTCTACATAAAGTCTATTTTATTTCATACTTGTTTCAGTTTTAAATTTAAGTTTATTTTATTGCAAATTCTACCTTCAGTTTAATTGTATTTTCTAGTTTAAATTTTTCACTTGTAGTGTAATTCTAATTTTTCTGAGTAATATTTCTATTTTAGTTCATGAACATATAAGCATTAGGTCATATAAGGTCATATAAGCATTTCATGTTATACTGTGTATGGTTCTGTATGTGACAAATAAAATTTGAAATAGAATTTATCCCTGTAAAATCCCTGTGAATTAGGAACAAATGCAAAAATCAAATTAAAAGTTACAAATTTACAGAATCCAATTTTTATCAAGATGATTTTTTCCCAAAATTCCATCCTTCTTCACCAGACAAAAGTCAATGTCCTTACTGACTAAAAAAACAATTACAGATAACATACAATATATAAAATATGAACATAATGCACTAATTGTGTAAAGAATAGATAAGCTTGTGCCATGCTTTTATTGTAAAAATAATCAACACTGGTGAGGTTTGATGAAGTGGACTTTACCCAAAAGTTAGATAAAAGGAATTTTTATTCATCTACACCCTGCATACCCCTGCAAAGATGTTATATGTGTTATTGAGAAAATGGAAAGCACAAACTTCTCTTTCCCATGGAGGTAAACCTAAATTTACAACTTTCCCTATTACAAAGCACTGATAATGGAGACTCCTTCCTTAAATGTCAAATAAACATCCCCTCGTAGAAAACTATATGAATTATAATTTCTTTGTTAAATAACAACAGTTAAACTTGGTTGTTCATGTAAAGCATGCAGTACTGTGCAAAAGTCTTGACACCCATTTCTTCATATTTTGCTTCCAGAGAGCCAGACTTTCTTTTATTTTTCATGAAGTCCTGAGGAATAGTTCTCCAGGCTTCCTGAAGGACTTTTTTTGTCTCTCATTTTCAGTCCAGTCCCTGTACCTGAGCAGTTTCAAACGAATGTTTTTAATTTGTTAAGCCACACACCTAGGAACTAGGAATCATACATACACAAAAGCATCTAACTTAAGGCATGACCCAGTGAGAAACAGGTGCAGATGATGACAGATGATCAGTGATTAGTTTACTGCTGATGCTGAATGGTTGGAACAGACGAGAGAGGAAATGTGGTTACTGCTGAGGTTGTTACATTAACAACTGATATTTTAATTGTATCTTTAGGCGCTTTGCAGCCTGCTGCAATAAAACATTTGTTTGCATTTCTTTCATTTAATCCATCTATCAATCCATCCAACCATCTTCAACCATCTTATCCTAAAATCTTGTCCCGGTTTTATTTTGTAATTTTAAATGTAATTTAAAGAAATGAAGCTGGGGGGGGGGGGGCAGTTGTGCATAGTACTGTATATATATCATACAATTCCCGGTGTGAGGTGATATATATATATATACTGTATACTATATATAAAACAAATTAGTATAAGTGCGTTAATATAAAGCTGTGATTTGTAGCTGCAACACCATCAGAGCTGCTGTTATAGAAAACTCATTAAACACCACCTGACTTATCAGATTTTAGCATTATAGTACTTAAAGATAAAACATATTTACAGAATATCACTGCTGTAAACTATATGCATGTTTATAGTTTGTAAAAAGGAAACACATTTAAGCCATTTACATGCACATCTCCTAAAGACAGATGGCAGATGAGGTATTACAGATATTATAACAGTCAATAACAGTCAATGTCATTTCATCAGCATCATCCATTGTCCTCATCCTCCTGAGGAAAAAAAAAACAGACAGGGATGATCATTAAGTCTTATTTACTGTATGTCTATCCACTTTCTCAACCCAGAAACACAGAGTGAGTACAGATAACTGTACAATGCTAAAACATTATTTAACTTGGATGTTAATGTTTCATCCATCCATCTGGGAACCTCTGTATTCCAACTAGGGACTGTGGAGTCCAGTTGTGATTACCATTGTATTTATTCCCATTTTACGACCGTGGTAGGACCTCCGGGGCAACAGTCACACGCACATGCTCACACTATCAGCAATTTGCCTAATTTGCATGTCTTTGGACTGTGAGAGGAAACTGGAATACCCGGAGGAAAGCCACCAAACACGGGAAGAACTCCATGCACATGGACCAGAAGTGGGAATCAAACTCGGACCGATGGCAACAGTGCTAACCACTACGCCAATGAAACTTTGATTTGACATGCATATGACATTGAAGTATTAAAGTACTAATTAATCCCATTCCTAATAGTTCCTTATTGTTCTTTAAAGCTAAATTAAATAAAAGAAATAAAAGAAAGTAAATTTAGGAATCCTTAAACAGGGTAATGTCATGCACAGATGGATCATTTCGCACATTTATCATCTAAATTAAACGATTCCCTGAAAGGTTATTTCTAACCTTTCAGGGAAGGTTATTTCTAACATTATAAAGTCTAAGACTAATGAAAAAAAATGTGTGCAACTCCAAATGTGTGCATTTGTGTGTGTGTGTGTGGGTGTGAGTGTGTGTGGGTGTGTATACCTCTTCGTGGGACCACACAGGTCTTCTTGCACTCGTCCTCAGTATCAAAGCGATTGCGGTTGCCGTGACAACCTCCATACCAGAACTGCGCACACGCGTTGGCGGTGCGGTCGTAGTACCAGCGGATGCTGTAATCGCGACACGTCCCCTGATCCAGCATCAGCTCACAGCGGGGGTCAAGGGGCACAATTTCTGACAATGAACACAAACAAACACCTCGTCATTACACAGTATAGACCAACACACAACCAGTCAGCCAAGTCAGGTCAGGTGTGTGGGGGGTTTACAGGGAACTCTTCCAGCCAAAGGAGTTCAAATTACCTGCTAACGCAGCTGTTTATATCTTTTCAGTTTCACAACAGAGGAAGAAGAGAGGCTGCTGAAAACATTACTGTTTTGGGTTTTTACCTTTAGGTAAAGGAGGTCGTGGGGCAGGAATGTAATGCACAGAAGTGGATGACGTGATGACAGTCGATGATGATGATGATGACGATGATGATGGTCTCCCATGTGTAGATGGTCTGTTGTGTGATGAAACGTCTCCCCTGTTGCTTTGCTCAGAGCTCCCGTGTGTGTGAATATCTATAGTGTGTGGGACCTGATGACAAGGACACTTTCATAACTATTCAAACTGAGGCAAAAATATGTACTGTATAGCTCTTGACTTTCGATCATTGTACATGATTTAGTTCCAGTTAGTTCCTCAGCACACTTGTAACACAAAAAAAAAAAACTAAAAAAGTTTTGCCTAAACAAAAACAAAACAAAAACAGTTGTAAAAAAAAGACTTAGTTTGTCCAAAGACATTGAGTGTCTCAGAAAAGTCAGTAATGTCTTGTAATGTTTGCAATCTCAGTGGCTTTTTCAGATTCCTATAGCAGTTAGAAATGTTCACAGCAACAAGGCTGCAGGAATGGATGAGACTCAACATGGGACATCATTTTGTTTATGTGGTTAACAAGCCTCTGCAAGGTTTTATTGAGATCTGGCCTGGTGATTTAATCCACCTGGAATGAGGGTTTCTAATTTTGGTGTGTTTGAATAAAAGGGGTATCACAGTCCTCAGATATCCAGGAAAAGGCTACAACAGGGTTCTGTAGAAGAGACTTTGGGAGTATGCTAATTTAGTCCATGTGGTTTTTTTGGATTTAGTATTGGTTTACAATGGTGTCCCTCATGCTTATTTAAATGATTATTTATATTGGTGCAGTGTTTGCTAGCACTGGAGAGGCAGCCAGTAGGAAGGCCATTTAGGGTGCTTTTACACTGGGGTCCGGGAAACGTTTCCGAGAACATTTGGTCAGTGTAAACGCAAATCGTTCCGAGCTCGGGAATCAAACATTAATATACTCCCAGCACCTAGAAGGATACCTCTAGTCAGGTGGCAGGAGGAACTTAGTAGGGACAATAAACACAAACAAGGAGAGTACAAGGAAAATTACCTCCATGCCATGACTGATATTATTCATATTTTGGAGACATTACTACATTTACCTTTCATATTTGATTTGAACCCTGACCTATTATGGTGTACCATGCTGATGAACACATTTTGAAGTGATTTGTAGTGTTCACACTATTCAAACATACTGGACTTTTTGACCTAGTGTGAAATCATCCTTTATGTTGTAGTTGGCTATTCTGGGATCTTAACAAAAGATATTTGCTGAGTAACAGAAACACAAGTATTTTTTTCCTGTGAACTATCTGATGATCACCTGACCAGATATGCTGTACAGCTGGAAAACTTACCTGAGGGGTTACAGGTACTGGAATACTGTCACCTCTTCCACCTCCATGACTGACTGAGATAGTGTGTGTCCCGCTGTGGGTACCGGTGTGGGTCCCGTTGAGAGTACCAGTGTGTGTTCCACTGTGAGTACCAGTGACTGTTCCACTGTGAGTACCAGTGTGTGTTCCACTGTGAGTACCAGTGTGTGTTCCACTGTGAGTACCAGTGACTGTTCCACTGTGAGTACCAGTGACTGTTCCACTGTGAGTATCGCTGTGTGTTCCACTGTGAGTATCGCTGTGTGTTCCACTGTGAGTACCAGTATGTGTTCCACTGTGAGTACCAGTGTGTGTTCCACTGTGAGTACCAGTGTGTGTTCCACTGTGAGTATCAGTGTGGGTCCCGCTGTGAGGTTTTCCTGAATGTGTTCCAGAGTGTGTCCTGGTGTTTATTGGGTCTACATTGTTTCCATTATAATGTCCACCACTGCTGATGCGATTTCCGTTGTTATCAGACTCATACAAGAGACCATTGATGCGATTGAGGTGGTTGTTGTACATGTTGCCATTAATGGGGCTAAAGATGTCTCCGTTCTCGTCCTCACAGAACTGACTGACCAGTTTGGATTCCAGAGCTGAGAAAGAAAGATGGGAATGTCCGGCATTAGTTCTATTAGACTGAACCACTTACAGACATAAACGTGTTCCTCTTTTTTGAAAACGTGGTTAAAGAAGCATTTTCAATGAAAAGTACAAGAAACACAGTAGGGTGCATAAGTATTCAGACACTTTTCATATTTTTGTCACTAAACACACTTTATTTTGAAATAAAGCTATCGAGAAGTGAACGAAGTGTAGACTTTCAGCTTTAATTTAACATGTTTGGCAAAATATGTGCCAAATTGTCGAGTCAGCCACCCCTAAAGGTTCCCCTCTCTCTCTCTGAGTGGTCTGTTTTGTTTTTTCAGCCCAATGACCACCTTCACTTGCATATAAAAGCATTCTGAAGGATCCCATGAACAGCTGCTAGATGCAAATTAAACACTTGGAATCAACTAACAACAGTTATCAGTCAGATGTCAAATTACTTTTGAGCCTGTGAAATGAAGGGACTGTGTAAAAAGGGCTGTAATTCCTAAATGCAATATACTTAATACAATAATTTTGGTTAAATCCCTGGAATTGAAGTCTTCATTTCCATCCTACCTTCCTGATTGTAACAAATTGAATGTTACACAGAAAGGAATGGGACGAAAAAAAAAGAAAGAAAAAAAATGCTTACGTTACATTACATGAATTTATAATTGCAATTTAATTCACCAGAGCTGTGGTGTGAATGTAATTCAGGAATGTAATAAACCATGTATTACCTGGTAGGGTATTAAAGTCATCTATCTGAAAGACGTGCTCACTGTCAGGGTCCGAGGCGATGAGATCGAGCTCTCTTAGGAACTCTGCCTGCGCTGGATCACTGGCATTCACGATCCCCAGAGCAAACATCTCAATGTTGGCAGCGTGTGCCTCCCGCACTGCGATTTCCAGCTTCACAGAGTCACGCTCATCCGTCTGTCCATCCGTAATAACCACAGCGACCTTGGAGACCCCGGACCGAGCGGTGCGGAAGGCCTCACGTGTCGCTTTGCGGATGGCTGTCCCTGTATAAGTGCCCTCGCCCATGTAAGTCATCCTGCGCACGGCATGTTTGACGTCGCGCTTCGTAGCATATCTGGCGAGGTCGAACTCCAGCCGAGCCTCCAGGCTGTAGAGCACGAGCCCGACTCGGGTGGCACGGTTTCCTACCGTCACTCTCTCCACCAGCGCCATCACAAAATCCTTTATGATCTCGAAGTTCTCAGGGCCGACACTCTCCGAGCTGTCGATCACGAACACCAGCTCCATCGGATGCTCCTTACATTTAATCCCGCATCCTGGATGTCAGAGCAGAATGTTTTACTAGAGCAGATACTCTTAACTAGAAGCAAGTAAATAGAGCATGAAAAGGCAGATGAAAGGGTTTACCACATATTTCTCGTATCATTCTGATGACGTCTTCTCTCTAAAAAATGAACGAAGCACAAGCACCATGGATTATTAATATGAGGTCATAATTTATATAGTTTTAGACCAAACTAAAATAAAAACAAACATTTTTGAAACAAAAACAAGTTTGCAACATGAAGATATTTATAAAGTCTTCATTATGCAGTATCTGTATAATAAATACAACATTGCAATACAAAAAGGTAAAACTCTGAAATTTTAATCAGTAAATGTGGTATTTATGCATCAGTGTTAATAATAAGGTGACTGATTTTCTTGATCTTGAATCCTATAAAAAGGAATTAAGTATTATGTACTGTTAGTGAAGCAGAGGAGAAGAAATCTCACCGTCAGACCTGACTCTCCTTTCACTCCCTGTCGACCCTGAAAGACAAAAACAGTTTCATTTACATGGAAACTCCACAATCAGGTCTAAAATCAGCATTAAAAAAATTACTTTGTCTGATGCTAATGCTAAAGTAATCAGATTTAAACGTAAAACTTCTGGAGGAGAGTTTATTGAGGATCAATTTGGAAATCTATTAACATGATAATTCAGGTACTGTCCACCCAAACCCTAAATTATATTATATCATGGCTCTTACTGATTGACCTGGGGATCCAGGATCCCCGAAGTCACCTTTGACCCCTTTCTGGCCTCTCTCTCCTGGAGTACCACGGTCACCCTAGAGAAAAGAAATGGAAAAAGAGACACATTTGGAAAATTATTGAAAAAAAAAAAAAAAAAACTTCCCTTTTTGTTTATTTTCTACATGTGACATTGTTAGAATCTGACCTTTGTCCCAGGAAGACCCTCTCCAGATGGTCCTCTTGGCCCAACCAAGCCCTGAGCTCCAAACTCACCCTGAAACATGTACACAAACACGTACACAAACAAGTACACAAACACGTACACAAACACAGCCACAGTAGTACTGCTCTTGTCTCTAATCATATTAAACACCTATTGGTATTTTACTTAATGCACACTACTATTTGATTCTATGCTAGAAATCATTTCATTTATTCATAATTAGTGTGAGGTCTTGAACACGGCGCTGATGTTAACTGAAGATTTGTGATTTGTGAAACTACTTTAATCACTGTGTTATCTGTTACACTCATAAAAGCACAATTCATGTCCCAGGTGTATCTTTGCTTGTAATGTTTGTGTGACTTTTACCTTCGGGCCTTGGATGCCCTGCCCTGGGGGTCCTAGTGGACCAGGAGGTCCCGGCCTTCCTATGGTGCCCTAAATATTCCCAAAAGAAAGACTGTCTTGTCAGTGTGCTTAATTGTGTTCGGGTTTTTTGCTATACTCTACACACGTTAGCATGGATTGGAACTATTTTTTTAGATGTGGTGCTGGATTTTTTCCAGGGGGTGGCGGTAGACTGGGAGGGCTCGTCTAATTTGACTGCTCTGGCTACCCAAAAACAGCCTTTGATGTATATGCTCTTTTTATTAATGTATTTTTATGGCAAATTATTTATTCATTTGAGATTGCACAAGGCAGGGGAATTCCGTTAGTGGGCATATGCTGGCACAACCCCACTCAGACTCACTTCGTGTTGGCAACGTTTGACCCTAAACACTGTACAAACTATTGTTATGAGGAGAGACTGAAGACGAAACTAAATAAGAATGCACAAACATAAAACCCCTGTATTTTTTATATATATTGTGTTTGTGGGGTTGTTAAAGGAGATCCCCACAACGTATCCCTAATAATATTAGACCATTTTATTTATTTTTATAAGGATACGAATAAGAAAGTCAGACAAATATAACTTAAATCCCTTTTGAAAAAAAAAAAGGTTTTGTGCAATAAAACAAAGTTGATGGGGCCGGGCCTCAGGGGTGCTTCCAGCATCTATGTCAGATACTCTTCAGTGGGCATCATTAAACATAGTCAAAGTTGGTTGTATTGGCAATTAGGAGCACTCTGATGCGACTTACTGGTAGACCTTGCAGGCCCTCGCCTGGTGGTCCTGGTGGCCCTGGCAAACCTCGAAACCCAATATCACCCTATAACACACAGACATGTTTACTATATATATATATATATATATATATATATCCACACCCTGCACAAGCATACTTTATTATATCTAAAAGTTAATACCTTTGGCCCTGGGACTCCCAAACCCTCCGGACCGGGATCTCCAGGATGCCCGGGGAGCCCAGGTGGACCCTGTAATAAATGCAAACATAGAATAAGCTTTTGTTTTATTATTAAGAACTAATGACACATGTTCCATGCTGATAAAAAGTTCACAGGGGTCAATGGTAGACCCTACCGGTTGACCAGGGTAGCCAGCTCCTTTTGGCCCAAATGGACCAGGAGGACCTGTATCTCCACGTTCTCCCTGAGAAGCAAAACAGCAGGAGGCAATAAAGTCAGATAGAGGATTGGTTTGAGATATACGGTAGGTAAGCCTATATGTGGACACAGGATGAAAAGCTGAAAAACAATATCCATGAATGGGCTGGTCAAAGGGATCTTTATCCAACCATCATTCTCCAGTAAAACCTTTTTCTGATTTCATGTCAGATATTCTGTAAAACACAGTTTTTGACCATGCATCAGCATGGATAGGCTAAACCTTCTGTCAGGTACATGAATTTAATTGTTCAATTTAGTTGCATCCTTCGAATCATTACACTTCCACACCAGCAGAGGTTCCACTTTCCTGCTTAACCCCTTAAAAACTACTTGATCACAGATTTTACTGTATACAAACGTTTTTAACGTAGTTGTTTGTTTTTATCATCTACAATGATCAATTGTATTCCATCACCAATAGCTTTTATTACAGCACATTTTTTGAACCACTTTTTCACACTCAATAGATGTGATAACCTGGTCCATCGATACATTCAGGTCGTCAGCTGACTTCATTTTATTGCCACATAACGTTACAACTGAGCAACTGAAGCAACCCGAGATCATAACACTGTCTCCAGAGGCTTGTACAGAGGACACTATGCATGATGGGAGCATCACTCTGGAATAGGCTCAATATCTGGACTCATCAGACTTCATGACCTTTTTCTGTTGCTCCAAAGTCCAATCTTTATGCTCTCTAGCAAATTGAAGACTTTTTCTGATTAGTCTCACTAACATGTTGTTTTATTACGGACACACAACTGTTTAGTTCCAATCCTGTGAGTTCTCATCATGTTGTGTGTGTATGGAAATGCTCTTACTTTCACTATTAAACATAGCTCTAGTTTTTACTGCTGATTGTTTTACATTGCAACGTCATTGAGCAGTTAATTGATCTCCATTCCTGATTTTATCCCCCCCCACCACAATACTTCCACAAAGTTGATGGTTCAGCACTATACTTTCAGGTTTTGATAATGTGTTAAAGAGTTTTTCAGTTTCAAATTTCCTTAGTTGTTTTCTTTGTTTGATGCAGCCCAATAATCTGACCCCTTTGAAATGGTGACCTTTCATACACTTCACTTTAGTGAGCAAATCACAACTAAAACTTGGTTTACATTTTATTTTCGCTGCCAGAAACACTTTCCAAACACAATGTCATCATGTCAAATTATTGTTAGCAATACGCAATGCATCTGATCCACACATAAATTGGCCTGTTTATCAAAGAACACCAGGGCCAAATAGTCTGTGTAAGAGAAAGCTAGACTTATTCCAATATAAGCTCAGGTCCTTAGGTCCTTATCTAAATCTGCATGCTCTGTTTCTATTTATCTTTCAGAACATAATATACCTTTGGTCCAGGAAATCCATACCCTGTCTCCCCCAGTGGTCCTGGAAGACCTGGCTGACCTGCATCACCCTGTAACAAAATTAAAGCCTGTCTATAACAAAGTCTACTACATATATTAGTGCACATATTAAGTTTACAGTAACATAACCTCAACAGTTATACCTTTGCTCCAGTTACTGTACGTCCTGGTGGTCCTGGTAAACCGAGGCGTCCCGGTGCTCCCGGTTCACCCTAGAGAAGGACAAAACACATAGGTATTTACATCTACACTTTTCACAAAGGATTTTAAAGAGGGCGATTTCGTTTCTTCTTTAATTCTCACCTTTGCTCCTGACGGCCCGGGGATTCCCGGAGGTCCTGATAATCCACGGAATCCTCTCTGGCCTTGATCTCCCTGTGTGAAAGTATGACACACTTTATAAGTTCTTTATTCAAAACCCCCCAAAAAAAACAGTTTAGGACTTGACTGAATAAGACAATCAGTGGGAACAACATGGATGTCGGGGTTTATAATAAGAGAAACAGGAAGGAGGAGAATGCTTACCTTTTCTCCCTGTGTTCCAACACCTGGTGCTCCTTCCTGCCCTCTCGAACCTGGAAGACCAGGCTCTCCCTAACACACATGCACACAGACACACACAAACATACACACAAACACATTGAAACATTTTTGCATTGACAAGTCCAAATGTGACAAATTTCCCATAAATTGATACTAAATCCCTGATGTAAGTTGTTGTTCTTTTAGATGTTCCCATCAAGTGACTGGCACAGTGAACCATCTGATCCACATACAATTTGGCACAGGTTTGCAGTTCGTGACCCAGTCCTCCCCATTCTATCAGGGCTTGGGACTGGCAGTAAGGATGCCACTAAGAAAGCGAGAATCCTATCACTGAGCTGCCAATGCCTGAGCTCAACTCTCATATACAAAGAAATAAAAATCTTTTTAAGAGAATTTATATTGCATGATGGATGGTGGCTAACATGCAACATTCTCCCCATGGCAGCTTGGGTTTAAATCCCAGTTATGAAACGAAGCTCCACTCCTGAATGGGACAAGCCAGTGTGCAAGATCCAGCCACATCACACTGGCTTGACTGGGTAAATTGGGGACATGTTGATCCAGTGAAGGAAGAATCTACCTTTTGTCCAGGTGCGCCATCCTCTCCAGGTAACCCGGGTAACCCTGATAACCCCGGAGCCCCTGGTTCACCCTGCAGAAGAAAAAAAACAAACATGCTGTACATTAATTCAGGTTCAAAGGTCTTAGAGCAATCCACCGTCTTCATGTGGGATGGATTTGTTCACTCAGAATGAAGACAATATGAAACCAGATTTGAATTGATTCTGTGCTGATCTGGAGGTTTGTGACTGAAAGACTATGTACAGTATAATCCATATTGTCCAGATGTCAGACACTGACCTTTGGCCCTGGTTCTCCCACTCCACTCGCTCCTGGTGCTCCGACTTCTCCTGGTAATCCTTGATCACCCTGTAGATATTTGGTCATCATGTAGTGATGTTCAGGTTTGTTTCGGTTTCAGATAACTTAATGCGTATTTTGGTGCCGTTTTAAATCTAATACATTATTTAACTTACAATATAATATTTTGTCACTTTTTGCTATTACTGTATAAGATAAACATGTCTATCAAATGTCAAAAAGGCATCCCTGACTTTGCTCACTCTATATTTCCATAAATGCTATGTACATACAGTATATTGGTATTTTCTTACCTTTGGTCCATGATAACCTTCTCCTGGTGGCCCTCTGAGCCCTGGGGGTCCACGTGGTCCCTCAACTCCCTTGAACCAAAAAGTAAATTTTTTTCGTTAAAGATTTTCCATTAATTATGAGCATCATAAGCACCACCTTTGTGCAACAGACATAATTAATGTAAAACATGTTCAGAAGATCAGATGTCAAATGTCTTTTTAACAAAAATGCGATGAATAATAATAATAATAATAAAAAATTGTCTTTCCGATCTAATAATAATAAGCAAATACAACAATTATTAAATAGAAAAAACAATTCAGCACTTTAAAAGAATATTTATATTGATGATTTTCGTACATACAACCTCGAACCTAGAGCATTATAATGTTACATAATGATTAAATTAAAATTTAGAAAATTCTAAATATTTAATTCTTCTACATAAAGAATCAGTTTGCTATATTTTTTAAATATCAAATGATATTTCAATATCCTTCATGAATAATAAATTTTTATTTAAATATTTTGTATATCCTGTACATGAACCATTATTCACCAAAAAAGCCATCAGACTCTGTTCACATGCTTTAACTGCACATATAATCCACAACAACAATTGTACATAATATTTAATATCTCTCTATATATTTTAATGGGATGCGTCTCCCTGCAATCCATTTTCACTGTATGGTATATAAAAGTTAGCATTTAAAAGCATGTACACGTCATGTGACTACACTAGACTTTATTATGAAATGTAGTTATAGGGAAATTACACAAAAACATAAAATATGTGGGAATGAACAGCTGCACCTTTTCTCCTTGCACACTTAATCCAGGAAACCCCGTCTCCCCAGGTAACCCAGGAGGTCCATAGTCGCCCTAAAATACACAGTTTTAAACTTCTAATTGTAAAACTGCTATTAGTAGTAATAATAATAAGTATCAATGTTACATCTTATCACAAATCACAGTATAATACAATATATTTTTATTCCATTGTTCCCTTTATTGAGGGAACATATTTAAATAACAGAAGTAATGACAGAACCCTAATAACACATGTAATATCATCAAACTTTTTCCATTCAGTATATTCATTCAAGTCCTCTCTCTGTGCCAAAACCCTGACTGACTGCATGTCGTAGCCGTAGGTTAAATAATCTCACATGCCATGGCTCGCTCTGATATAAACCCAGCGAGACACTGGCAGAGAAAATGATTTTTGTCTGTCATGATCTAATGGAGCCAATGAACTGTTACAGAAAAGTGCCTCCAGAGCTAAAATCTGCTGTGAGGATCGGTTTAGTCATTTGTTGCACTTTTAACTGAGAATTCAGTGAAATAAGTAAGGAATTAAACTGCTTGGTGATATGCTGTTATTGGAAAATAATCAACAATGAGTTACGACTAATGAAGGAGTCTCAAATAACCTAAGTAAATAAAATATCACTCATCCTGTGTCTTGTTTTGCATGGCATAAGGACACACTTAGACATTTAATCATACACTACAGGCAAATTGGAGCCAGAGCTTCTGTGATTCGAACCTCTGTGTGGCTTCTCCTATTCAGTACTTTGACTTTGGTGTAGAAAATGTTGTAGATCAATATCCTGGCCTATACGGTAAGTTCAACAAACCTGGAAGGTAATTCTGTTCTTACAGATGTAAATATATATGATAAATGTGATGGTTAAGACACAGCCGGGAATCTCTCTCGAACGTGTATCGACTTGCCAAAACGTTTTTCAGTACAGTAAGTATAATTTTCACACCTGAGAGGACAAGAAGGCAAAATCCCAGTGGTTTAATTAAAGACATGTTTAATCTCTGCCCCGAGCGCCAATGGTTACCTTGTCTCCTTTAATTCCAGGTCCGGCTGGTCCTCTCAGTCCCCTCGGGCCCTCTATTCCTCTCTCTCCCTGTGAAAATAAAGAAGGACCATAACTAGTCTCATGTCATTATTGTTCCATCTCTGTAATCCAATCTATATGATTGATTTTAAAAAAAAGTCCTAAAATTTAACTGAACCGCGTTGTGTATTGAAAATATCACAAGTAGCATTATTAATCATTCACTGTAGCATTATTTCGATAAGCTTATGCAACGTCACAACATTTATTTCTGTCCACAGTCACAGTAATTTCTCTTTAAGATGTTGTATTGAGGGTTGGTAGAGTCGGACCATTGCGCAACTTCTTCTCCAGCACATCCTAAATATTCTCAATGGAGTCTCAGTGATAAGTTTTCTTAAGGCTACACAGCTGTTTATTCTCAATCCCTTCAGTTCTCTTATCCTTATTCATGTGGAAATGATTTTAATTTTAATATTAAACATAGCTGTGAGTACTGATGATTATTATTATGTTTTTTTACAGTTTGATGTCATCAAATGTTTAAGTGATTGCCGATCACAATCATTCATTTTTTTTCCTGACCACATTTCTTTCTATAAGATGATGTTCTATAAGTTCACCACTAGACAGGTTTTAATAATGTACAGTTTTTAACCCTATTTTAGTAGTTTCTTCCATCTCCTTAGTTGTTTTCTTTGCTTGATGAAGAGATTTACTCATGCTGATATGGAACCAAATGTCCAAATTAGTTACAGTAGATAAATGTAATCAAATCTTGTGTTATTTAAAATATAATATAAATATACTGTATATATTTATAATAAAATCCTATAATTGTTGGGTTTTCAAGCATTTAAGCAAGGAGTGTCAATCAGTTAGACTAGTAACAGGAGGACTTATTCAGTTTTGCACTATGGCAAAGGCTTCATGTCACACACATGTAATCACATCACCTACAGAGTGTTCAGCATGTGACTGCTTCTTGCATACAGTGTATTTGATTTGTCACACACATACCTCTGAATACACCAGACTTCCCTTAAGAAAATATCGACACAACATACTTACCTTTGGCCCAGGCACTCCCTCTCCTGGAGGTCCTTTTTCTCCCTGCAGCCCCTGTGGCCCCTGAGGCCCCTACACACACACACACGCACACACACACACACACACACACACACACAGAACCAATAAACAAATGTCTATTATTATATAAGTGTGTGTGTGTATGTGTGTGTGTGTGTGTGTGTTTGTGTATCTTTACTGGTAAGCCAGGTTCTCCGAGTCCTGGAGGTCCGGGAGGTCCAGCTCTGCCCTGAAGTCCAATCTCACCCTACACACACACACACACACACACACACACACACACACACACACACATATATATATATATATATATAATAATTCCTTACAATTATTTTTTATTTAAACTATCTTTTTCTTCATATGCTGATAGAACATTGAGATGTGGTTGTAATTCAAACACACAAGCTTGTGGCTACGGGGTTTGACTACAGAGTGCTCATGCAGACCCAGGAGCTTCTCACATTCAACTGTTTCACTTCAGTCCTACAACTAGGGTTTGAATGATGCCTTACCTTTGGTCCAGTAACGCCTATTCCAGTTTCACCCTGAGGTCCAGGTGGCCCAGGAAAGCCCCTCACTCCCTAAACAAACACACACACACACACACACACACACACACACAAAAACACACATTTGATTATATAGCTGGGTTGGGCTTTTTTCCAGCATCTGAGGCTTTTTGGAGGTCTACAGTAAACATAAAATTCCACCTTTTCTAAAATGATGTCATGGTGGTATTAGGTTATCCCCTTTAAATGCATGTGCCCACTGTCTTTCCGCTGTACTCAGGTGGCAAGGTGCTTGGGCCCGCTCATTGCTGCTTGCAAATATATTATTATTATTATTATTATTTTATTATTATTAACAACAGCAAGAACAATATTAAATATTTGTAAACAAATATAATAAAGAAGATTTTAATGAGCAGGTGTGTACAAATTTTTAAGCAGTAATGCAACAAGAGCCCAGTGAAGAGAGCGGACAGCTTCAGATACCTCGGTGTTCACATCACACAGGACCTGTCATGGTCCTGTCACATCAACACCATGGGGAAAAAGGCCCGGCAGCATCTCTACCATCTCAGACACTTGAGAGATTTCAGACGGCCCTCCAGGGAACTTTTACTCCTGCACCATAGAGAGCATCCTGACAGGAAACATCACGACCTGGTTCGAGAAACAGCACCATGCAGGACAGACGAGCTCTACAGAGGGTGGTGAGATCAGCTGAGCGCATCATCCGCACCGAGCTCCCTGACCTGCACTCGATCTTCAGCAAGCGGTGCTGGACCAGGGCCAGGAAGATCATGAAGGACCTCAGTCACCCCAGCAATGGACTGTGCGATTAGGAAAGTGCTTCCGCTCCCTGAAGGCCAACACAGAGAGACTGAGGAAGAGCTTCTTCCCGCAGGCGATACGGTCTCTCAACCAGATCACTACACAGGACTAAAAACATTCTTTTTGCACACTGCACTTTATGGACATTGCTCACACCCAGGATATGTGTAACTTATTTGAAAGTTTCTCACACCCAGCTCCATTTGATGTTAACCTTTTTCTTAAAAATAAAAAAAATTCTTAAGGCTTTTTTTGTGTGTGTGTGTGTGTTGTGCTGTTTTGTCTTGTCATTTGTTTTGTTCTGGAAGCTCTGTCATTAGAACAAATTCCTTGTAAGTGCAAGCATACTTGGCAATAAAACTCTTTCTGATTCTGATTCTGACATTTATGGACCAATTATGGACATTATACATTTGAACATTCATGCACATTTGCACTCAGCCTTTCATTTCATTTTGCACACTTTTGCACATTGCACATTATAGATCATTATATCTTACATTCATGCATATTTGCACACTCCCCGGATATTTCTATTTAAAT
Organism: Clarias laeviceps; assembly: GCA_030014305.1. Classification (NCBI taxonomy): domain Eukaryota; kingdom Metazoa; phylum Chordata; class Actinopteri; order Siluriformes; family Clariidae; genus Clarias; species Clarias laeviceps. The sequence goes on along the minus strand of JAQMYJ010000037.1, from coordinate 3,652,909 downwards.
TCTATATCAATTTCCACACCAGTTTCCATATTTTCCATATTTGTATAGCCATATTGTTTATATTTTGTACAGCTAAGTTAAAATGTTTTTTAATATTTAATATTTTGTTCTTCTATTTTTTTCTGCAGAAAAGCCTTTCACTGCATATCATACTGTGTTTGAATTTGAATTTGAATTAGAAGTGAACACACTTGGCACCCAGCGGAAAACACATGAAACACATGCTGAAATCCTCACTTATCTCAGAATCACACCGTTGTTTTTTTTTTTTATTATAAAATAACACAACACACTCTATGATGCTCCCTTTATTGATCCATGCATATGATCATAGTGCTATAGAATAAGTCTAGTGCACTACATAGACTGAGCCTAGTGCACGAAATAAAATATGACCACTAAGATTAGTGCACTATAGAGACTGAGGCTAGTGCACAATATATAGACTTAGCCTTCTGCACTGTAGACTGGTGCATTATATTGACTGGGATAATTACAATAAGTAGTCACTGTATATACTGTGTATATATATCTCATCCTGTGTAGTGAACTACACCCTGTGCAGTAGACACATCTAAGCTTATGTAATGCCCTAGACACAGCACAGAGACCAGTCTCAGCCAAATGAATGTAGTACACAAAGTTCCCTTTGGCTAGTGCACTGTTAGAGTCAACAAAGTGAGCTAGATCCAGTCTGCAATCTTTACTAGACTCTGCATCTAAGACATTCGAGCCTTGTTGTATTTAGTGGCAAGTCTACACTGAAGTCTACTTCGTCTTTATTATTGTAACTGCAGTAACACATGCTAGAAACCTGAGTTGTGATTTTAATGTAATTCTTATCTACTGATAAGAATGCTGCTTTGGTAAAATACTGCGTGTAAGAGATGTGTGTATCCGGCTTACTTTGTGTCCTGCTGGTCCCTGGGGTCCAACGTCACCATTAGGTCCAGGCAAACCCTAAAACAACCACCGAAAAACAGGGGAACACACAGTGATATGAAGAAGATAATAAATGGTCATGAGTTTTTTTTTTATAGATGTCTACCTATTGTTGACATTTATTTATTTATTTGTTTATTTGTTTATTTATCTATCCCCTCTCCCTCTTGCAATTCCTATAAACTGGCATTAAAAGCTCCCTTCTTTTCCCTTAACCACTGCCTCTGTCTGTGTTCTGCCTCCCGCACGGCTTTCACGGCCTCATTATTTACTTCATTAATTAACAAAGGAAAACTGTTGAACCGCAGTAAAATGTGTTGGAGTGAGTGAGACAATTTATAACTTATAACATTATATAAACATCAAACCTGTAGTCCTCTGTTTCCACTGACGCCCACTGGACCTTCAGGACCCTGTTAGAAACCAATCACACAAAACATCTTTTTCAAAATTAATTCAATTTAGAGTTGTCCAGTGGATGATCAATGGACAATGGAATGTGTGTGTGTGTGTGTGTGTGTGTGTGTGTGTGTGTGTGTGTGTGTGTGAAGAGTTGCATACTCACTCTGTCTCCTTTGACACCAGGCATCCCGCATTCTCCTCTCTCTCCCTAGCAGGTCATAGCAGGTCATAGCAGGTCATAGCAGATCCGGTATGACAGCATATGATACTAACTGAATGTAGAAAAAACTGAAACACTGAACTGAGCCACCATGAGTCGTACCTTCTCTCCTCTACTTCCTGATTTGCCCTGATGACCAAAGGAACAGCAATGACAAAGAATTATAATCCATGTTACATACTGTAATGATTTTCATTAAAAATAAATATATAAATAAATAAAAAACTACAAACCGGATTCCAAAAAAGTTGGGACACTAAACAAATTGTGAATAAAAACTGAATGCAATGATGTGGA
>JAQMYJ010000037.1:3628979-3648115 GCA_030014305.1 Clarias laeviceps | reverse complement strand
CTGATTACTTTTTAATGACAGTAATTTTGTAATGTAATTAGTTACTTTAAAAAGTAACGTCCCCCAACACTGATGTTGGTAAAAGAGCACTTGATTCAGCACATCATAGCATATCGCACTGCACAGCACATCCTATACTGTAATTGTATATATTGTATTTCATGATAAACTAAAAGAACAGCAGTAGAAAAAGTCATGCTTGGCTGGGGGTTAAAAAAACAGCAAGACTTAAATAAAAAGTTTCAGCAAATTATTTGACAAATCACCATAAGAATTAATTAAATTGTCACATATTACATACTTTTTAAAAGACAAGTTTGCAGAAGACTTAGAGGAGTGACAAAATGTGTGTGTTAACGTTCCAGCTGAAACTCAGATCCTGCATTCTGGCTGCTTGGATTTCTTTCTGTTCCACTCCTTTTCCAAACGCAGTGTTTCAGTGTCTGTAGCTTTAAATCAACTGCCCCGAACACTCTTACAGTATTTCCCTGTTATTTTGTTTGTCAAAAGTGCGGTGGGGAAAGTTTGAAAACAGTAGAGAACTGCTTTATAAAGTTCTGAACATTGACTTTTATTGTTGCTGTATTTTAAATGTCTAGGAAAATGCAGTTAAAAAACAAATAACCATAAACAAAAATAACAAAACCTGTTTTCTGGTTTTTTGGTGGTTGACATCCAGTAAGTTGTATTACTTATTTACTTACTGGATGCCAACCGGCGTAAAACAAGAAAACGAGTTTTGTTATTTGTTGTTTATTGCTATTTGTTTTTTTTAAACTACATTTTCCTAGACATTTAAAAGCTTTAAAGAAGGGCATTTTCCTGGCCAATCAGAAAACAGCAACCAAAACCGTTCATGTTCAGGAACTTTTTTTTTCAGGAACCAATTCCCCACCGTTTTCAAGCTTTGTCCCACCCGTAGTTTTTTAATAGACATAATAACAGGCAAATACTGTATATGTAAGAGCATTAAATAATGATGATCCGCTCAATTCTTAGCGATATATAAGAGTTAAAACATAACTAAGAGCTGTAGAAAAATAGGTTACTACCTGCTAGCATAGCCTTATTTACTGCAGCGCTTAAAAATGGCGCCCAGAGAATGGCAGAGTTGGTGAGTTTAAGGACTCAGGGGAGTCGCGGGAGGGTCTCTTGGTATATAAGATCACAATGGAGGGAAAATCTGATTGCCTTGTTTAAGTCATGGTCAATTTTCAAAAGTGGAAAAACAGCAAGGAAAGATTTAATCTCATGTTTTTGTGTGTTCATGCACACTGGAGACCTAAATGTACAAACATGACTAAAAAATTTATTTTGCATATCAGATGCCCTATAAATTTAATCAGACATCAGCTGAATATGTGCATAAGTGAATGTAGCTACAATATACTAAACCAAGAAATCATATTGCCAAACATATTATTATTATTATGATTATTATGATTAATTTACTTTTTTTATTTGTTTTATTTGTTACTTTAATAAAATAATACTGTACATTGTTTTTTTTATTAATTGAAAGTGCTCTCCAGGACAGAAAGCTGACTGAGCACTCATCTGGTATGGCTTCAGCTTTATTAAAATGATTTGCTGACATCATCCATCTATAATTTCATCCCAAAGCCAAGTGAGATGGCCTCCAAGTGAGATGGAAAAAAAATAATAACTTTGTCATGGACATTATATGAATCAGACACATGAAAGCATACATTTTAGTGTGACATATTGCAGGCACTTGGCGTCGTGCTGCTTCCAGCTCAAAGTGATGTCATGCATGAATAGTAGGCTGAAGTTCTGGGTCAGAATCATACACATGTCTGTAGTTACAGTATGTCTGCGGTCTGAATACTGATGTTCGTGATAAAACCTTGCCTACACCAATGCATCGGTGTATCTGGAAGTTAATTTCGACAAGAAACTGGACAGGTCATTTACACAATGGCACTCTACAAGAACCAGTTGTATTTTGAGCACCATTCTTCGGATGTTCTATGAATCCATCGCAGCAAGTGTAGTTTGTTGGGGCTGCAATATGAAAGTGTCGGACAGAATTAGACTGGACAAGGGTATTAAAAGGGCTTGATCTGTGCTAGACATGGAGCTTGAGGTGTTGAGGTTGTAGCAAAAAGGCAGATTCTATTCAAAATACAATCAATCTTGCATAATCCTTCTCATCCGCTATACAGTGTGCTCTCTGACCAGGGGAGCAAATTCAGCCAGAAACCGATAACTACTAAGAGTCCTACAGAGCGCCGCAGAAGATTTTTTCTCCCAATGGCCATGAAAATTATACAACTGTTCTCAGTAATGTTTACACTATGTGTGTAGTAACTGTCAGTAATGATACAATATTATATTCATACAATACGTGTTTCCACAGTCATTTACCCATGACCTCGGGCCATACCACTCTTCAAGTGCAATATTTGCTAGCTGTATTATTTGTACAATGCCTTTTCCTTTTTTTCCTTTCAAGTGCAATATCTGTAAATTCAATCATGCCTTTCTTTAGTGCAATATGGAATCTACTGTTTATTTCTCTTTTTTTAGGATTTCTTCCTCCCTTGTCTAATTTATTACTCTTTTCCTTTCTTTTTGGGAAACAACAAATGAGCAACTGTAACCAAGATAAACCAATTTCCCTCTGGGTTTAATAAAGTTCTTTGAATTTTGAATCTTACATTTACATTTAGGCATTTGGCAAACGCTCTTATCCAGAGCAACTTACAAAAAGTGCTTTGAAGTTGGACAGATCATTGGACAGATCCTTACACAGGGTTACTGAAGAAACAAATATGTCTTGATTCGCCGTTAAAAGATGTATGGGAGCAGGTCCATGTTTAGCTTTGTAGGCAAGCATCAGGGTTTTGAATTTGATGCGGGCAGCTACAGGAAACCAGTGCAGGGAGCGGAGAAGTTGGGTGGTGTGGAAGAACTTAGAAATCTTGAATATTTGTAATTAAACTTCTCCTTGTAAAGAACTGTAAATCTTGTGAATGGATCTTTTTTTACTTGATAATGGCATAATGTTATTAATCAAATGTTGTATTACTTTTAGATAACTGATGGAATAAAGTTCATAAGTTCATCACAGATTCTTTAGTCTGACTCATTCTCTCATTCTGTCTCTCGTTCTCTCTAGTCTCATCATGTCATGGATTAACTTTTGATTCAGTTTGTTGTGGAATTATACGCGCTGACTCAGAGTGAACAAACAGAAAATCAGACCTCATCAGGTCTCTGCATGTATTAGATTTACTAAAAAAAAACACATCTAAGTGACTTAACACACACTCTCATGTCCCCTAGCAAGTGTTTGTTTAGATATTTTCAATTCTGACTTAAATACCCAAATAGTCTTATAGTGTATGCTACTCTAGGTCTTGATACAAGAAGTGTAACGCTAACAGGTCGCATTCATCATCACATAACAAGTGAGTGTGGTTTGTAATAGCGTAATAGGCAACATGGTTAACAACTAACCAAAATGTTAATAAGAACTCAGTAAATCCGCTAATCTCACACAATCCGCTAGCTACTTGTTAAAAATTGTGAGCTAATCTTATGTTTCATTTCTTTACACATTCATCAGCATTTTAGGTTTAGATTTTAGACTTTAAGTGAATTATGGGACACTTGGTCACTCAAAATTGCCAATTGTGGTTAATATACTAGCAAAACAAAACAAAAACAAAAAAGGCTAATCCTGTATCAAAACTAACTAGTTTTGGCCTTAGCATTTGTAACAATATCCAGACACAGATATGAAGGGAAAAAAGTGCAAATTCCAAGCAGATGTCAGCCACATGGAGTGAGAAAATACATATACTGTACAGTATGTAGGTCGTCTCCAATCTTTCTTTATCTTTATTTTAAATGTTTCGGTATGTCAGAAAATTAGAAACAGCAACAATAGGAAGTAAAAAAAGAAACGTCTAGAAAAGATCTTTCTCTGGAGAAATGGTTTTATAAAGTGAGTTAAGCTATAAAAAGGACAAAGTAAAGCTGAGCCAAGTAAAGAACACAGTCAGACTAGAACCTGAGAATGAGAACCTTACAGATGCCAGATGCACACAATATGCAATAAAAGGTTAGAATAAATCATGATGTACTGTAAACTGTTGTCTTCATGAATGTAATTCAACAAATTAAATCAGGTAAAGTGGATTTTGGGTGATAGGTTTCTGGTCCAATAAGCTCCATTTTAATGGTTTATTATGGCCAGGTTTATTACTGTATCATGTTCGGTTGCTGAGATATGGCCAGTGCAAGTTTGTTTATGAGGAACACCTTGGTAAAAAAAAAAAAAAAAAATGATTCTGTGATACTAGTCACTAGTAAGAAAAAAGTCTTGTTTTGACTCCTACACTTAAAAATAACTTTGCCAGTATCACAGATTTACAGTGTAAACATGAATGTGTTTCTATGACAGCTGGAATCACTTTTATTGGATTTTGTTTATTAAAGTGCTTTAAAACAATGCTCAGGATTAAAACTTAAATTCTGCTAATTTCACCTTCTGCACTCTATTGGGCACAGAGTTGTACATAAGTAGATAATTCACGTAACTTTACTTTACTTGAGTAGTTAAGTAGAGGAGACTTTTTACTTTGACTCCACTTAAAAGCACAGAAAATATCTATACTTTTACTTATGTACATTTCACATGGCATTTCGTTTAACCACAGTGATGTGTAGTATTTGAAGCAGAAATTTTGCCACCTGCTGACTCTTATGTTCAACTGCGTGACTTGCCTTTCCTTAGAGACACGCCTAATAATGTAGAGGTGTTTGGATTCAGAAGTGGGGCTGGTTGCAGACAGCAACAAAAACAGCACATTCACAACCAGGAAGCAGAGAGAGAGAGCGAGAGAGAGACTGTGATCTAACACAAGTGATCTAAGACAAGCCCTGTACATTTGATACTTGATACTTTTTGAAATTTGAAAGTAAGTACTTCTGTACCTTTACTCAAGTACACAAGTGTTAGGTTTCAAATGAAAAGTGTTCAAATTGTTAGGTTTTAAGATGAATTGACAAAAAGATAATTATCGCTTGTTGTGTCCGCTGCACTGCGATACACCAGATTTACCAGGCGGCGCTGAATCTGTAGAAGAGACAGAGAAACACACGCACACATGATGTCTGAAGATCTCTGTTTATTATCAGCAAAGAGAGAATATTAAAGCTTTTGGCCAGGTGCCCTGTCTCATACATGTCTCATACATCAAAAGAACCAGTCGTGTCAGTCATAGAGAGACCCGGAAACAGACAGACGAGAAGAAATACATTTTGCATTTTCTGGTTAAACAAAAGCGTTCCAGCAGACACGAGCTGTTTGGATGTATAGTAGGAGTCAAGAAGCGCAATGGGAGATTGTTTTATAAGCATAGAGGGCATGGGAACCTTCTCATCATATTATAAAACCTTAAAACAAGTAAATGGAGGACTTCTGCTTTTACTTGAGTAATATTTGCCACAGAGAATCTCTACTTTTACTCAAGTGTAGGTTTTCTGTAACTCAGTGAGACACACAATTAAACAATGTTTAAAAGTTATTTGTACATTACAGCACAGCGAAAATATTTTATTCCACATATCCCAGTTAGAAAGCTCATAATGAGCCAGTATGGAATGCCTGTGTAGCTGGGGCTCAAACCCCCGACCATCTGACCGCTAACTCAGAGCCTTAACCGTTTGAGCCACCACTCAGTGATGAATTACCCATGTGAGAAATGGTCATAAATTCCCTCCCCCAGTGTTGTTATCGCCCTGTCTCAGCCCATGCCATGACATTAATTTGTTGTGATGACCTGCTCTGTGTTACTCCTTGATTAATCTATTAGCAAAATGTCCGCTGTTGAATTAACTCCCTGAATGATTAATTAAAACCTTACAGTGTTTATATTGGTCTAGTTGGGACTCATATGTACAGTATATATGTTAAATCAACAATGGGAATTTTACTATGTACACCTTTCTAACATTGTAAATGCTAAAAGAAATCATTGTGCCTTGACGGTACTTAAAATCTTAACCCTCATCTGTGTGTCTCTGCTTGGAAACATGATTATCCCTGTTTGACTTTGTCTACGCAGTATTTCACCCAGCTGTAGAAAGTGGATACGAGTCACCCATACGCAGGTATACAGCACACTGAACTTTGTAGCACATTCTGGATTTCAGTATCAGAACTTTAGTTCATGTCAACACATCTGAGTGAGACAAACTGTTATGCTTGGCTAATAGAAAGCATTAATCCACCTTTTTTGGAAATTCAGACTTTTTGCCTTTATATTACTGCGTCTTTTTATAAAACCTTAAGTCCTGATAGAAATATCAATCCGCAGTATTAAGAGTTACATTATTTCCATTGGAGCACTAACATACAACATGCCAACTTTCCATAAGATGAATAATTATATCTGACTCATCTAAAGCTGCTGAAATCAAACTCACATCCTGTTCATTAAGTATTTTTGTAATATGAAAGTTCTGCCTAGCAGTTGTTCAGTGACAGTTTCCTCATGCATGTGTAGAAATATAAAGGGCCACAACCACAACAAAGCATCTCAATCTCACGTCAAGCATGAAATATCCTCTGGGGAAAACGCTGCCACATCCAGATACAAAAACGTCCTGCTTCTTATTAACACTGTATCTGTATCTGTACAGTCTATCATGTTGTTTAGGCAATAGGAAATATACACATGCGTGCACACAGACCTATTAAACGTCCCAGTTAGACACGTCATACAATCTTGTTATCATCCATATGCACAAGCTACACTTCCGAATGTTTTTTTTTTTTCCAGACATGGATGTAGATAAAACAGTACTAAAATTCCAAACTAACGTAAACCACATGTGACTGAAATACTGTATATGTGTCTCAGACGCTTTGACTGTGATGTAATGGGAAATCTCAAATAAAGAAGATCATTTGTAAGTGCAGTCTGATTCATTCTTCTGAACTTACTGTGTGTGTGTGTGTGTGTGTGTGTCAGGTGTAAAGCTTAATTAAAAGCAGTGAGAAATGGTGGAGAAAAGGGTATGTTTGTAATATATAAATTAAAAATCTTTATATATAAAACCAATTTTCCATTGCTGTTATTAATCTTTCATTAAAAAAAAAAAAAACACTGAAATTACTTTTACGATACTTAACTATAAATCAGTGTTGACTGATTTTGGTTTAATTTTGCTGTTAAGTGGCAGAAATCTGATACAACTTTAATACCTGCCCTTCACTCATATTGAGCACTCAATACTCCCCCATGAAGCCCTAATCTGAACTCCTGTACAAATTAACTGAACCCAGTGTAATATAGTTATTAATAAATTAATCTATGGCAGAAGCTCTAAATAACCACAGTGAATGAAGAGGATTCAAGAAAAATGAGAATGAGCTCATAAAGAATTTTAAATGTGCAGATTCTTGACACTATCCTAAGTCTAAACAATCGTGTATTTACATTCCATGTTCGTTCATGTTCAAACAAAGTGACTTGAAGGCCAAAGACACATTTTAGCTTACAATAAAGTTTTTTGTGCATTATTATTATTATTATTATTATTATTATATACGTAATTAGGAAATAAACCTTCCTTATTGTGCTGTTAAAGGAAAATAATCAGGGGCGGAGTTAATGTTACCACCTCAATACCATGTGTGTGTATACAAAAGAGTTTTATTCCTCTCATGACATATTATTTTAATAATGATTGACACATCATATATCTTATCTGGTAGTGACCATGTTTGATTATGTATAGTGTCCATACATAAACCTGGGGTCAGGGGGAGCTGATTGGGCCTTTGAGCAAAGCCCTTAACCTTCAACTGCTCAGATGTATAATACAATAAAAAAATGTAAGTCACCCTAGATAAGGGCATCTGGCAAATGCTGTAATGTAAATGTATATATCCCAGTGGATTAGATGTTACTAAAGTAACAGTAATTTATTAAAACAAACACATTAATATATACGTATGAACTGTAGCTGCTATTACTCACAGATCTGCTGTTACAGATGATTAATCAATACCTTCACATAGGGATGGGGATTACCAGGGACAACCTGATATGATATTATTGCAGTATTTATAGAACTGTGATTCAGATCGAATCAGCACCTGAGATAATATCATGTCAGGGACCTCCTCTTCTTGTGCAGAACAAACTTGAATGGTATTTAATAAATCCGACCAAACCTCCAAACTCATTTTCTACACAAGACACCAGGGATGAGAACCATGAAATTCCCAATGGTTCTGATATTTTGATCTTTCCACTGTATATAGAACAGTATTTCTGTTTGTTTGGGTGTTTGCAAAGGAAGTCACATGCGATTATCACTTATGTTTCCCCTTTGTTTTCTTTCTCTGTGTTATTCATTCTTTCTGTCTCCTTTCAGAAGAAGACATCAGGGTCTCTATAAATCTTCTCTCTCCTCTTTCTTTGGTTCTCCTTATTCCTTCTCTGTTACTCTTTCACTGACAGCTGCTATCCTGCTATATTTGCCTGAAATTAATTAGATTATTCCTTTATATTTACGTATAAAGGAATAAAGACTATCTAACTGTAATTGTTTACTGTAATTGTTTTTAAGTCATATAACAGTTTTAACTAATGCAACTCTTTTAATGCAATGAAATAAATACAGTTTGCAAAATAGTAATGTGTCGTTTACCTACAAACCTCAGTAGGAAACATAAGCAGATTGTTTGAAAAAATTGGTTGACCACAAGATGGCCTGACTTTATTTCTTTTTTGACAATGTCTGACGGTGTTGACAGAAACTCAGGACACAAATTCAGCAAATTAATAAAAGAAATGTAATTAGTACAGGAACTTTTAAAAGCCATCAATTACTTAATCTGTACTTATTTTACTTAGCATGCATTAAGTTTTTTTTTTTTTTTTTTAATGTTTTTTAGCTCTTTGTCCTTCTTTCTGGACAAGGACCTTTTCAGGTCTAGTGGGGACACTTTATCAATTGAAATAAAAATCATTTTAAATAAAATTGAACTATGATGGATTGGCACCCCGGCCAGGATGTACCCCATCTCGTCCTGGGATAGGCTCCATCCCCCCTGTCACCCTGTATACAGGATAAAGCCATGAGTCATATAGACGATGAGTCATCATCAGTTATTTCTGAATTTTTTCAGAAAAGCACAATTTTATGTGCTGGACATTATAAATAGCGATTACAACTCAACTGTTTACATGGGGTTTACATGTGCTTAACTCTTATCTGTTCAATCAGAATATAACTTTTTTTGACATGGACAAAGTGCTTCTGCTGTGAACTGTTTAATCTGCTGGATCTATGATTGGTTAGATATTTATGATTGGATAGCCAGAAACACGGTGGATAAAAGTCTGAGGTAAAGACTGGTAGGAAAGACTGGGAACGGAAGCTGAATTTCCGGTAAGGGACCTAATTTTACCCTTTCACACCACCCCCTTATTCTAATGAAAATTCATTCCGATTGGGCCGGCTTGGGTCAGACTGCTCCGATTGAGGTGTTTACGTGATGCAGTGGGCTATTATTCCCATCATTAGTGGAACATTAGGGTCCATGTAAACACACCTACTGTGGTATGAAACAGAAATACTTAGCAAGACACAGAAACTATAAGCATGAACTAGGAAAATAGTGTTCACATAATAATGTCAATTGGACAAACACCGACTGGAAAAATGGATATTAAATAATGAGCATAAAAAGACATCAACAAGACTTGGGTGGAGGACATTAGGGACATGTGACTCTGCAGTGGCTGATGAGTAGTCTGATAGTCCGGTGCCTCTCCCTGCTGCCAGCTTTATCCAGTCAAAACACTGTAAAAACGTCTCCAGTTCAAAGCGAGAAAAACAGACATTAAATAGACAGATGTTTTTTGTGTGTCATTACGACTCGCTCCTGACAGCAGGAAGCAGGACTCACGGCAGCTGTGCTAACAGTGACGCCTCTGATCGTGCTGCCGTCCGGACTTTTACAAATGGCCCAAGTCAACTTTGGAGTTCGGTTCAAAACAAACGTGTGCTTTGAGCACTACTGAGTATCTGGAACATATTCATCATTCTACCATAAATTATTTACAACAATGTTTGTCCTCTCTGTTGATGAGGCTCCTGTATGTTCTTTTCGACACACAATAAACATTTTGCAAATACAATTTGCACAACGTTCCCCATATTTGACTATTTGTGTAATAAGTGACCAAAAGTCTCAGAGCTTCCACAAAGTGTGTGTTAATGCTCCAGCTGAAATACTTCTCAGATAATGTTTGTTACACCTCAAACTCCTGTTAGTTCCTTACACTCCTCTTCCAAACACGCCATTTCAGTGTTTATGCAAATGAGCTACTGCTGAGACACACCCCTCTATAGACCTGCAGTGCTGAGCCACAAGCCAGGGGAGGATCTCGTCTTATATGAGGTCACATTAGGGGAAAATATGAATTTCGCATAACAGGAATAAGGTATTCACTCAACCATGCAAATTTTACTGTCTATTTATTCTTGTTGTAGTTGTAATTAACTGATTGGTCTCTAGTATTGAATATTTAATGTTATATAATTACCCTATTATTATTATTATATTATAAGGTTGTATTGTCTAACATCATTTAGTGCATTAGTTTATAATAAATAAATGATCAACTTTAGCATTAATGTTGTTTTTTTGGCTTCTTACGTTAAGAGGTTGCCACCGCGGACCATCCAAACATTTAGCTTGCTAAAGATGCCCTGCATTCAGTAGCTGGGAAATGAACCCAGGCCTTCCACATAGCCAGCAAAAAGTCTGCCACTGAGCCACAGATGCCTATAAACTTTAGCATTAATAAAACATTAACAACATTATTCAATAGCATCTTTAAGGGCTGTACTGGCAGAAATGTAAAAATGCAAACTCTTTTTAATGTTTTTCTGTCATTGAATTCTTGACAAATGCGCAGACTGTCCGACATCAACAGAAGGCTACAGAATTATTATGGAGATGACATCATCGACAAGAGCAATGTACACAGATGGATGAAGATGGATAACGAAGGGGAAACCATCAACAATAAGGCACTAAGGCAACTAATATATGTGTGCAGTTCCTCAAGTGACCACTAGGAACTGGCTCCAAAAGTGAGTAAATCCCCAAGGAGCCCCGTGATGATACAGCAAAAATAAAACGTTTACAGCTCAGTGCAAAAATGTTTTGATTTCCAAAGTTAGATTTTTTTCGTTCATGATGTCTGTGGTTGTAACTCTGCAGTTAAAATGATATTAAGCTAGCTAGACTGTAGATTGTATACAGTACATATCATTATACATATTTTTACATATGGTGCTAATACGTATTTGCTCAGCTACAGAGATCTATATGTATATAATATGTAACATAATTTAATAAGCTCATATAGATTTCTGTGAGAAGGTGTTCATTTTAATTTATGGAATGGAAAGTCTCAAGTATGATTTGTACTGTATGCTTAAAGATGCTGATAGCTGTGACTTATAATTTTATACATTGGGATATCATCATCATCAGTGAAATAAATTTATATTGGACTATATAATCAAATATTATAAATAATAAACTATGGATTCTGTAGCGATGACCTTGATCCATGGGAAAGAGCATGAGTGAGGATTAAAAAGAACATAAATGCTGAGGACTCACCAACTCGTTAATGATCTTCATAACGATGTCTTTATCCTGCAGGTTGTGTAAGTAGCTGTGTGGTGGAGAACTGGCCAGCATCCTCAGCTGTGCCTGTTTGGACGTCTCTCTGGCAGCGGGTGTGACACCAATGGCAAAAAATCGAACCCCTTGGTTCTTGGCATCGGTCACAGCAGACAAAACGTCTGGATTTTTCGGATGAGATACTCCATCATAGAGCAGCACAGCCACTTTGACACTTCCGGTTCCTGATTCGTTTAGGTAGAGATGTGTTAGGTTGGTGATGGCATACGTCACATAAGTGCCTTGCCCGATGTAGGTGATGGGTGCAATGTTGGCTTTAAAGTTGGCCACGCCCTTCCACTGACTGAAGGTCTGCTCGAGTATCACGTGACTGCTGTACTGAAGGAGTGCAGATCTGAAACTCAGGCTGCTTCCACTCTGGAGCTTCATGTTCTGCAGACGCTCAACCACTTCAGTGACTAACCGCTTCTCCTGGCTGTGGTTGTCCTTGGCACTTTCAGAGCTGTCCAGCAAAAATGCAAGCTCGAGGCTGCAGTCGTCACCTGCGAGCGCTGAGAAAAACATAAAAAACAGAACACACTTTCATGAGTTATATTGAATAACGATCTTTTACTTAAGTCTAAGAGATTTTAAAACTAATCATGGTCACATGACTGTTGAACTGAAGTACATTTAAAGATTTTTTTTAAATGTATACTCGTGTAGACTTATAACAGTGTTTTTCTGTCAGAGACAGTTCAAGCTAAGAACTAATTAAGTGCTTTTATTTATTCATATTCAGTACAACAACTTTATCATTATCATAGCAGGGCACTGTTTTTTCCTGAATCACCAATTAATACAATCAAAGTATTAAAACATCCAGGTGAATCTTGGGTTTTTGTGGTATACATGGATTATTCCAGATGTATTGAGTTGCTTAATAAATGTCTGCACGTATGCATGCATCAGGCATGTAGAGAGAGCCATTGAATTAGCTAGGGCTGCCAATAAAACCCAAATCAGGAACAGCTAGTAACCACTGAGTGACTTGAAACAATGATGAAAAAAAGACAGGTGGAGTTCAACACAAGCCAGGGACCTTAACCAAAGTTCACAACTCAAATGTCCATAAGCAGTGACTTCACATACTCATTACCAAGCTGTGGTGAGATGTATCGCATAACCCCTTTCTAGAGACCTAAATCTGCCAAAGGCTCCTATAAATCACCCTTCCAATTGAGAGAGAGAGAGAGAGAGAGAGAGAGAGAGCGCACATGACACATGGCATAAAGGAAACTTGCCTCGGGACAGTAAATGGGAATTAAATTCATAAAGCACACAGACAGAAAGACGAGATAAGATCACATCTTCCAGGCTCAAAATTCCTCAGATTAATCAGCATAATGCTGCGGCTGTAATTCCATAATTACACAGGATTAGAAATGAAAGGTAATGTACTATCTTACACTATAAAATACTAAATAAAATAAAGTAAAACAGAATATATAACACACTACAGGACACTATGCAATTGATTATACAATAACACTATAGGACTCTACAATATACTCTACCACAGTATTATAACATTATATTACATTACAGGATTATGGATTATTGGGATGATTTCCTTTCTTTTGAAAAAAAAAAAATCACTATTCTTTTGATTTAAATTTTTTTATTAATTTGATTAAACATAAATATAACGTGAACATTGTTAATGTTGTAAACGGTCATATAAAAGCCCATTCAATCCAGAATTTTAATACCACACCATTTTAGCTAATCTTCATCAGGACCTCCATCTGGGTGTGTATGAACAAACAAACAAACAAACAAACAAAACACAAACAAACTTTTTTTCCCCATATTTCTGTTGGCCAGGACTTGAAAAGCTAATTAGATTTTCCTCCTCTTGTGACCTCATACTGTATATCAAGAGACTCTCTCCTGTCTCACTGCTCAGCTCTGCCCAGTTCTGATATTCTCTGGAAGCCATCTTCAAGAGCAATACAGAAAAGAAGGGTTAGGATAGCGGCTAACTGCTAATGACTAACCAAGCCATCTTTAGCTCTTAAGAAGGATTAGGTTAGGTGTTAGCATTCAGCAGTTTGCGGCCAACAAGTAAGGGATAACCTACTGTAGTGATCGTTAGCTCTTGAAAAGCACTAGGTTAGCTATTAATGGTTAACCTTAGCTAACCTAACCTTCTTCAGCTCTTAGTTGTGTTGTCTAACTTTTATATTACTATATTAATCACAATAGTTTCTCTCTTCTTTTTTTTTGGTCATTAGAAATGCAGGTATAAAGAGGCTAAAATGATTGATAAGGTCCTGAACACTAAAGTTTCTGGTCCTTACATCTGATTGACTAGAAAAATGTACTTCTTCAAAGGGGCGTTTAAAGCTACTGAACCAGCGTGTTTGGAAAAGGAGTGAAACAAAAGGACAATCAAGCAACCAGAACGCAGGATCTGATTAACATAAACATTTTGTAGATCTAAAAGATTTGTCAAACACCTAATCTTAAGTTAAAATAAGATACTGTAAATCATCATTTGTGTTTTTTGCTTTTGTGGTGTCTCACACTGAGCGTTGTTCTTTGGGTTGGATGTGAGCAGCTTGCTTTTGGCTTTTCCCCTCATAGTCCTCTCTTCCTCTTCTTCTTCATCATAGTCTTCCTCATAATCGTCCTGCTGAGCGCAAACCCACTGCAGCTCGAGCAGCAACACCAACCAGCTCATATGCAGCCGCATTGCACCTACACACACGCACACGCACACACTATTGAAAGCTGAATATTTTAAGGTCAGAAGGTTATGACTATGTTCAATAAGTATGCTTTCATGCTATATACATTTGTTTAATATTAGCTCACAGTTCAAATAAAAAAAATTTTTTTTCAGACAGTCATGCACAGTACGATATGCAGTGAAATGCTTATACGACCGCCTGTGACCTTAAAAAATAAAAGCTTATTAATAGGAAATAAGAGTGCTCATCATTAGGAGGTTTAATTTCCCACTTTAACTACAGCTGCATACAGTCAAGTCAAACAAGCAGTCCCAAATCGTCCTGATTTTCTACAACAATGACATCAATGAATGTTACTGCGCTGCTACTTAAGGTGAAATGAATTAAAATTAATTATGAAATAGATTTATTTATACATTTTACCGTAAAAGTTTTAACGATGTTTGTTAATTATTTATTTGTTTATTTATTTAAATAAGTTTGGGTTTAAAAACTAACCCTTTAATGCTACAGGTCTATAGTTTTCCTGTGCAGTAAATGTGCCAGAGCTGCTTCAGTCCACATTCCTTTAAATAAGGAGAGTGAAGCTTCCCCAACCTTTAAATCTAAAAATTTGACCTTTGTTTATAGATATACCTTAAACATTCTAATAAGTGTCAGTGTAAATACTGAATAATTCATACAAACTGATGATTAATGTTTTATGTAAGTTTTAGCCTTGATTCATCACATTTTTCCATGTGACTACTGCTTTTTGAGAAAGAAAATCCAACGAACTCTAACAGGTGTCGAGTGACACATTTATCTTTTCTGTACTCACCTCTGGTCCCGAGTTTCAGCACAAATGCAACAATCCTACTGACCCAGAATCAGACGTTATGAAACACTGAACATCCCAAAGTGACAGAGAAAAAGAGACAACAAGCCTCAGAGAGCGAGTGTGAGATGATAGAGACAGTGTGTATGCGAGTGTACTGTATGAACATCTGCTTCCACCCTGAGGCACTATTACACTCCACAGCTCCTCCCTTTAAAGATATGGCTCTGCCAAAATGAAATGTACCCGTTTTACCCCTTATACACTGAATGCGTGTCTCCCTTTAGTTCTTGTGCCATGACGCTAACAAGTAATTACAAGTATGTGTTTGGTTTCCAACATAAACACTCTGAGCTACAAAGTCCTTTCACAGGAAGTCTTAACATTACAGAAAATCAACAGTGAATAGGAAACGTCATCCTTATTACAGCTTGTATAAATTTATATCAGATGTTAGACCTATTGTTAGACCGAATGACCCATTGGGATCCTATATACTGAGAACTGATTTCTTTTGTCTGTTTTCCAGAATTCTTTCAAATTATTTTTTTCATGAATCAGTAGGCCTATACATATTTGCATACACAAATAAACAATATTTTCAGTTAATCTTTTGCAAATGCAATTTATCAATAGCAGTGCCAAGTCCTAAAAGTTTAATAAAATGTTAAATTGTGATTATAAACTGTTTTAAAGTACATGTGTAAATGCTCTTCATATCAGAGGTGTTTACTTAAAATTATTACCCTAATATGAATTTTTGTAATGTATAATTGAAAACCATTTGTTATAGTTTATTATAATTCTTCTTCTTCAAATCTTTAAAATATAACTTATGTTGATATAATTTCTGATTGTTCAGAGATGATAAAGCATTGGTGGAAAAAAGGTTTTGCAAAATGAGCTGGATATATTACACATGGTTAATTTTGTTCATGGAATCTTTAAGGACTAAGGTTGTTAGAAGGCAAAACTACGCGAATATTATGTAATTTCTTTCAAGTTATATCAGTGTCGATTTTAAACGATTTTGCAAAATGCTATAAATCCACCAACAACTTTGTCCTAATTGATAAATATTTCATGTTGTGTTTGTGCCCATGCCAATATGTGGGTTTAGTGTCGATGAAAACTGTTCTACAGGGGGGCGTTCAAGTTAAATCGGGACTGGTGATGAGATTTCTGAGAGAGAGTTGGAAGTTTTGCATCACTGATCACGCGATGTGATTTGCTCTTTATGTCTGCATCAAGGTTTACTATGCAGCAGTTTTCAAATGAAAAATTTAATGGATATAGACAGCTTAGTGTGAACATGGAAAATAATTTTCCAGAAAGAGTGAAAGGTTGAAAATGGTGTGGTAGTGGTGGCTCAGCAGGTTAAGGCCCCAAACTGCCACTGCTGGGCCCCTGAGCAAGGCCCTTATCCTGCCTGTCAATAAACAGCATGAAGATAACTGTAAAAAGGAAATGAGTGGAACATTCAAATAAAGTGTTTTGTTTTATACTTTACAAGATAGAACAGGACCTTTGGCTTTTCAACATTTGTTAAAATATCTCGTAATGTATTGTAGCTTTTGTGTATCTACATGTGAGCCAATCCACTGCTTTTAGGCGAGAGGGTAATGTTAAGTGCCTGTAGTATTTAATTTTCAGCCCTCAGGTCGTCTCGTTCTGACAGGTGCAGATAGGCCGTCACTCAGGAATGCTATGGGATACATTTCCGACATGATTCAGCAATACACGCTGAAGTTTTAACCTGTAATGCATATACAAACAATAAAAAGAATCGAAATAATTTCTACCTCTTTTCTTGACACGGCTCGTGATTAAGAGGGCGATAGCTGCTTAGAAGTTGAGCGAGTTTTGGAAGGAAGCCGAAATTCCTACACAGCTTTGATGCGAGCCTCGCATGAGAACAAACACACACATGGACACAATCCATCAGGAATAATCATTTAAAATCTCCTTAATTCACTTAGAGCTCTGTATGTGTGTAAACCGCAGGTATGAGTTCCAGCTGCTATATTTCCACCTTTATGCCCAGCAAGATGCTACTGAAGTCCTGACAGAGCTGACAGACACCTGATCTCGCTTACAGCACCGCGTCACTTATAGCGATCACATCACCTGGTCTCACGCTACAGAACAGCTAACACACATCAGGACATGTGCAGAGTTTAAAAAAAAAGAGAAAATTCAGATGAAAATCAAAAGGATAAAAACATCTGGAGATTTTTTTCCCCCTTACTGGAACTACATGGCTAATATTGCTAACATGTAGATTAAGCTTGTAGCTTTAGGCACAATGTTAAACCTGTAGCTTATAGCTTCTAACATTTTTCAGGATCATGACAAAACACACTGAACACTGTTTATTGTTAGATTTAGATTATGCTGAGTCCACGCTTTATACTGTAAGTCTATACAAGCATTTATTTTTTATTTGTCACTACAAAAATTATGACACACGAATGGGTGAAATTATCCGCACTCTGGATAATTCTGTAGAATTTATTTGAATTAACTTTTTAAAAAGACAAATACATAATTTTTTTATATGATCTCCTTGCTTTTTGATAACAACAAGCTCTTATATTCCCTCATTAAAAATACTTTAGGCTGAACTGCGAGCCATGAATGCACTTCAGAAGTGAATCCTCGAAGGGCTACAGGTGAAAGACAGATGGAGTGAGATCAGTACTATAGGGAGGATGCCATAACACCTAAAAATTAAGTTGCAGATGTGCATCATCGTGCAAGATCACACCGCCCTTGGATATCAGTCTTCTGTGTTTAATCCGAAGTTTAGGCTTCAATAGGCATCTCACTGTAACGGATTGTTGAACCAGTCAACCAGTCTGTGAACAGGAAATCACAGCTCTGATTGGGTGTTATAAATATTTAAAGCTGGCTCTAGATACACACTTGTCTCCAGTGCAGGGTAGCTGTTGTATAATAGGGTTCATACCTGCAGGTGAGCAAATTGATAAAAATCAATCAGTCAGTCAATCAATCAGTTAATTAAGATTGAATTATTTGTCAAATTTACCTTACAGCACATTGAAATTTCTTTTTGCGTATCCCCGATAAGAACCCGGGGTCAGAGCTCAGGGTCAGAGATCATGATACCGTTCCCCTGGAGTAGACCACAACAGCGGCAGCTCGGCAGTGCTGGGGTTTGAGTCCCTGACATTCATATCAGAAACCCAGAGCCTTACCTGTTTGCTAATTAATAAAAGCATCAGAGAATATCCGCGTTCCAGGTTTAATATAAATCTCGTCCATAAGGACCTTTAAACTGACCAAATCTTAATACCATCACAAAAGGCTTATTCCATGTGGGGCCAGGGAATGATGGACATCACTTATAGCCCACCTAGGCCCAGCTTGTGGCCCCTATAAGCAATGCTGACACACATGCAGGTGCCATGGATAAAGTATTATGGGCCTCATGGTGAGAGACTAATGGGGACCAAAATGCCAGACCATCACTAAGCCATATGTTGTCTGGACATGGACGTGAGGACAAATCATACGTATCCCGCAGACACAATATGTCTATCAGATGTTTAACTTCCACCCTGAATAATGATCAAACCTCACCTGAACTGAATCAGATGTTTTAGCATGGAGATGACATCAACGTGAAGGAGCCACACCACAGCGTGAGTGGAAATATGTGAACTACAGATTGTTCTCAGAGACACCGGCACAGATTAAGTGAAAACTGGATTTTAAAAAATGATAGAAATAGAAAAATAAGCAGCAGAGAGAATGTAAGAATACGTAGACCATTAAAGAGGTCCTATTATGCTTTTTCAAATATTTTCTTTCATGCAGTGTGTCATGTAGCTGTATGTGAACATAAACT
>JAQMYJ010000037.1:3588110-3607840 GCA_030014305.1 Clarias laeviceps | reverse complement strand
CAACACTTATTTGTTATATCCTTTAGCTTAAAATCTCGAGTTATTCCGTTAATACGGTCAAAAGCTTGTGTTCTCCACACTTCCAACTCTTAACAACAACTGACTCTACGTGATAAAACATTCGACTATGCACTATGAGATGATGTAACTGTGTAAGGATGTCACAGAACCATGTATAAAATGATGTCACAGTATAACTTACTATTACTATGCTAAATGCTTAACCAACAAACTTAATGCTTAATGCTTAACTAATAATGCTTAATGCTCAACTACTGAAATAGAAATAAAAACAACAACAACAAATCACACAAATGAAATATGGCTCTTACAGGCTCCAGGGACCCCGTGACCCTGTATACAAGATAAAGTAGTATAGACGGTAAGTGAGTGAGTTTAGTTGGGTAAGGGAGTTTAGTTAAGTAAAAGAGTTTAGGTAGTTTAGTTAGGTAATTGAGTTTAGTGTCAATCACATGTACACTATCACAATCACAAGACACAGTGAAGACATTCCCTCAAAAGAACACAGAGTTTAAAATTTAAATTGAATAAATTGACCTCTTTTTCTCCCTTCCTTTGTGTGTGTGTGTGTGTGTGTGTATGTGTGTGTGTGTGTGTGCGTGCGTGTGTGTGTGTGCACCTCATGCGTAGAGCGGGGCAGAACCGATACATGTAAATGTGTCCATACTGCATGAGCTCCTGAGCAAATTCGGGAGCCAGACTCGCATGTAGACTCGGAGGAAAATATCGCAGAGCGTTCCTCAGAGCAAGCTGGTTTACAGAGTCAACAGAAAGAGACAGATCAGTGTTACTGTATATCCTAGTCATTAATCTGCAGAGGGCTGACGTCACTGCAGGCCGCATGTCTGTGTTCGGATTTGAACTGGGAGTTTAATTGGTTTTAGTTCTCAAAATATAAACAAACAAGTCGCCTCATCTAATGAAGGAATTGTTGACTGTAATGAATGTCTTCCCTGTTATTGTTTGTATCTGTTCATTCTGAATAATATAATATTATGTGGTTACAAAATTTATATAAACTATTGTAAAAGATTAAGATTCCTTTTCATATCTCTATGACTTTCACCCTTTTCACTAAATTTGAAGAAATCCCTTTTTTCCACTTCGCTAAACTCACTTATCTTCTGTAATTATTGACAGGGCTGCAAACACCATATAAATTTTTTAAAGCAAGACCCAAAGTCCTGTCCTTTGAACCGTGAACACACTCTCTGACTCTGAAGGAAATGAATGAATGAATCTGCTGTTCCTAATCTACAATCTTATTAAGACCTGATCATTGCACTGTCCTGATGAAGGCAGTCACATCAATTAATGAGAGTTTAAATGCAGATTGAATATATTCTTAATCAATTCTAAACTAAAGTATTTTTACAGGCACAAAATTAATACAGGAAAATTTCTAAATATCATTTATATGAAAGGACAATCAGAGTAAGCTTGAAGGACTCACTCGTTTCTCCTCCGCGGTGAGGTTTGGAGTACGAACAGGTGCATGAGGAACATTCGGGTCTCTGCCATGATTAAGTGGAAGCGGGTCGAGAGGTAACCCTGCACAAAGCTCCTTTAAACTCGTCATAACGCCTGAAAGTAGAGCTGAGAAGGAATGACAGAGCAGCTGTGGTACAATATGAAGTAAGAAAGAAGTAACAAATACATCTGGGTGACTTCTTCATCTTTGTCCTCCTCCTCCTCCCCTTCACACCATTGGACGGCTGGATGCTTTCACCTTCGAGCTTGTCCAGTGAGGAACTGAGGATCTGTCCCAGGGCTAATCATTGATTAAAGATAAAACAATGTGGCAACCACATAGACACCTCATCACAGCCCAGGTGACAGTGTATTTATTTAATAATTAATCATTAATAGAATTTTTCAAATTTGGCAAAAATCAGTGGATAAATACGATATTTTCAGAATCGAGAAAGTTTTAACCCTAAACTTTGTTGTAAAACACTTTATTGAACACTATCCAGGCTGGTTACTTCAACTGTGAAGTTTTCCTATAAAACTGGTGAAGTTATTTAAGACTAGTGGGGAAATCCTGGTGTCAAAATGAACCAGAAGGTTCCCTCTCTCTTATTACAGCACGGAATCCACATTTAAATATTATAAAAGTAATATTTCAACATTTTTTTGTTTGTTTGTTTCCCCTCGCACTGGCCATATCTCAGCAACCGGACATGATACAGTAACAAATTATGTATCAAGAGCATTTTGATCTACATTACATCAAAGGAATTCAGCAGACACTCTTATCCAGAGCAACATAGACTTTTTAATATCATGATACATCTGAGGGTTGTGGTGATGCTGGGGTTTGAACCTGGGATTTTTCGACCTGTAGTCCGATAGCTTAAATCACTCAGCTACCCCTGAACCAGGAATCTGAAAATATGCATAACTCAAATCACCCAAAATATGACTTAATACCCGATTTGATGTCACAGGTCACATACTGTATATTAGTAAAAGTTCCATTCTCTATGAGACTAGCATTGTTTATTATTGGTTTATTATTATGGTAACAACACGACTGACATTTAAGAAATAATATTTCAAAACAATATGCAACTGAACGGAGGTTAATTAATTGTTAATTGTTTAACAATTGTTTTTTATTCATGAATTAAACAGTTATTCACAAAGTTTATGAAATATTCACCAGAGACATACAGTACTGTAGTACATAACACTGTAAGATTATGTACAGTGTTACAGTATGTACTATACATTTACTGTTTACAGTCGTCACTTATCTGAGCACAAAAAAAGAAAAACATGCACATTTTTTACACAAATGATTTCATGCCTGTAAATTTATTACACGTACAGTATGTCCTTAGGCAAACACATATCTGCAATCTTTTTCTATATGTTTAATAGACGTTTTAAAAGTTGTACAATATCTAAGTCAATAAAGCAACCAGTTCTATCAGTTAATAACGTTTGCTGGTTTCTTTGCCAAACCCTAAACAGTCACATAATGAAAACTGCATCAAAAAGTGTCAAGCTTGTCAGGTCACCATGCAGACAAATAAAGACCAATAAGACAAAGATTACAGCAGAACTCAGATCCAATTAGAGTCTCGTCCATCACCAACCATATTTATGAACATGAATCATTTGAGGTTATGAGATCCGGTCCTGGGCGGCCAGTTTCCTGGAAGGTTTGGTGATTTTTTATTTATTTATTTTTTCATTATTCAAGAACTTGGGAGAGCTTCACTAGGAGTAGAGTGAGGCTGGAGTCAGCGCATCAAGAGCCACCATGCAGAGACGTCTTCAGGACTGTTACATTCCAAGTATCAAGCCTCTCCTGAACCAGAGACAATGTCAGAAGTGTCTAACCTGGGATAAAGAGGAAAAGAACTGGACCACTGCTCTGTGGTCTCAAAGTCCTCTTTTCAAATGAAAATTTATTTTGCGTTTCATGTGGAAATCAAGCTCCCAGATGCTGGTGGAAGAGGAGAGGCACAGAATCCATGTTGCAGATTTTTTATAAAACAAAACAAACAAAAAAAATCAACACAGCCATCTATCAAGAAATGTTAGAGCAATTCCTTTTTCCATCGGCAGGACAAGCTTTATGGAGATGTCGAATTTATTTTCCAGCAGAACTCAGCACCTGCTCACAGTGCCAGAACTACCACTTATTGTTTTGGTGACTGATACTACTGTGCTTGATTGGCCAGCCAACTCACCCGACCTGAACTCCATAGAGATTCTATGAGCTATTGTCAAGAGGAAGATGAGAAACATCTGACTTAACAATATGATGAGTGGAAGGCAGCCATCAAAGCAGCCCTGACCAAGGATATGTTATCATTTCTGAATTGTAAATAATTTTTAAATTGATATTAGGAAATATTCTAATATTTTGAGATATTGAATTTTTTTTTGTTTCTTAAGCTGCACTGATCAACACAAATAGGCTTAAAATATTTCACTTTACATGTAATGAATCTATGATATAGGAAATTCAAATTCAAACAAATGAACCTTTTCACAATATTCTGATTTTTCAGGATGCACTTGTACATGAACACAAAACCTTGTACAAGTTCTCCAAAACACATGTTCATGTTCCACTTAAAATACAACTCCAGTCCTGCATTCTGGCTTCATGTTCTCTCTCTTTCACTCCTTTTTGGTGGAAAATGGTGTGTGTTAATACCTGATGCATCCTCAATATTTAGCGATACAAGTTAAAATCCAACAAGAGCTGAGGAAGGCCAGGTTAGTCATAAATGCTCAGCCTTTCTGATAGCTAACCTAGCGCTTAGCTATCAGCTTAGGCGGTCATGTTAACTGTTAGTTTGCTTTAAACTCAAAAGAAACACCGTTGTACCATTGAAAAGTCATTCATGGTTCAATGTAGAGCCCTACAGTAAAGTAGAACCTTTTTTCTTACAGTGCAGGTATGAAACTTGTTCTTTCCAATACCTCGAACCCTAGGACTCTGACTTACAAAACCTTTCAGATAGGAGTTTACACAGAGCCTTTAAAATATATTTTTAAAAAAACATGACCTCACAAAAAGCTTTACACAAAAGAGCTTTTATTGAGAATGAGCACTTTTTTCCCCCAAAAGACTGATGTTTCAGCATTTTTTTTTTTTTTTACATATTGAGAAAAAAAAAAAAAAAGTTTGTTACATGGTGGCACATTTCATCATATATACAGAGACAGAAAAAACAAACAAAAAAAAAAACGCTTTTATTTGTCCTTGAATGACAAATACTATATACGGAGACAGCTTTCAGCCTGGATAACACCACCAAAAAAACCCAAACAAACAAGAAAAGACAGAAGATTCTAGATGAAATGCATATGGTTGGATTTAACGTCACAACCGAATGTCTACTAATCCTGTGAGTGCGAATATTCCCGTGGCGTCAAACTGACAGCAGCCAAGAATGAAGTAAGTGGCGTAAACACGCAACACTGCGCCTTAAAACGAAAGGCTGACATGACGGAGAAGTGAGCGCTGACATCACTACACTCAATACAGTCGAGCAGCAAGCACACGGGGGAGGGAGGGGAACAAAAGAAGTGAAACAAAACAAGGGTTCACCCGTCAATCTGCAGAGCTCACAGAGTCTATCTTTACTCGTCACTCAGCGCTCCGGAGTTTGTCATAAATATCTCTCACCCCTCCCTGTTCAGAATGGACCACTTCAACTCACTGTGCCAAGAAATCTATAAAATAATAGTAATAAACGCTCATAAAAATAATAAAAGTGTTTGTCTAGGGTGTGACTCGGCGTACGCGCGGGTCCGTCTGTCCGTTTTAGAAGAGCAGCGCCCCCATGCTGCCGACCTCGCTCTGCTCTTTAACGAAGATCTCAAAGTACTGGTAGATGATGGTGACGGCTAATAAGATCCCGGTGCCTGAGCCGATCGCTCCCAAAAAGTCAGCCATGACCGAGAGACCACCGATGCACAGGCCACCGAACGCAGCGGCTGTGGGGATGTACCTGCTCTCACACACACACACACACACACAAACACACACGAAACTATAGATTAAAATTGCATCATGGATGTTATAAGTAGAGAATAAAAATGCAGTTCAAGGAAAATAATAAACAGTAATGTGTGATCACGCGCTGTTCCTGTTGCCAGGTTAACGGTTGATTATTTTCTCAACTATAGTATTTTATTCCCATTAGAGCAGAGCAGTTTGGCATTGCTAACAATATAACATGCACCATATCACACTGTTTAATCTCATTACACTTGCATTGTGGATCATGTATGAAAAGTTAGTTTGAGTTCTCACGGTCTTATATTTGCTCTAAAATCTTTCTAAAGTCTTTCCTTCATCTTTACTTTCTCTTAAAGCTACTGACAAAATGGCAGCTTTTCAGTTTCCCCCCCTGAGAGAATCACAAAGCATAAAATCTAATCCAGTGTAAATCTTTGACAATGGAGACTCCTTCCATAAACATCTCCATATGAGCAACTACACACATTATTATTCGTTTTTTTTTTTTTTGGTATAGATGGGGGTGCACAAATTTCATGAGGCGATATAAACTGACTGCAAAATTCTAATTTTTTCAAATTAACTTTTAATTTTAGTGTGCATTTGTGGTCAAATGTTGCAGTTCCTCCATCATCCTACAGGTGGTGCTCTCGAACCTATTCACACATTGGCAGGCAGAAAAGCATCCTGTGTGCTTATTTGCTAAATTAAGACTTGTAACAAAGACAAAGTCTTAAAATAAAAAAGGTCAATATCACATTGGGATATTAAATAAATAAATAAATAATATATAAATCAGCCCCTAGATATCGTGATAATATTGTATGAGGTGATTCCCCACACCCTTTTTTTTTTTTTTTTTTTTAAACCATTTTATGGATAAGCAGCGCATTATGATGAACTGAAAATCAATCAACACTTTTGGACCAATCAGAATGAAGATTTCAATAAATAAATAAATCTGAATGACACAGACCTGTTGAGTTCGTGCACCATGGATGTCTCTCGGTGTCCCCTCATCACCATCTGCTGCTCCTTCAGCTGTTTCGCCACCTGAAACACAAGCAAATGCGTCGTCTCAGAATCACTTCTTTACAAATAGAGTGCACAACGATTCCAGCACTGTTTATTAAAAATTAATAAATAAATAAATAAAATTAAAACCCTGAGACGTACATCTTTTGCAGACGATCCAGACACTTCGATCCACGTCTTGGAGAAGAACGCGCAGGAGCCCAGCATGAAGACGATGTAGATGACGGCGTGCACCGGATCATCCAACACGGAGCCGAATGATTCCGGAGGAGAGAGGTAGTAACACAGACCCCCCACGGGGTAGGCGCGGGCCGGACCGCCGGTCGACGTGTCCTGTTAAACAGAGAGCCGCAGACTTGAGAATCAAAACGCACACTGAGATTTTAATGTAATGATGACAAAACATACGTTTTTTTTTTTTCTTCTAGACTTTTGAAAATCATAAAATCATACATAATGAATTTGTGAAGTTCTGGATAAAACCTGCCGGACAGAATGAACGGCGGTTTATTCCCTACGCGCTACTTACAGACCAGGTTCCCAGCAGATTAACCAGGAAGTTTCCGCTGAAGCGAGTGGAGAGCATCTGCGATATGACGTAGAGGTTGGACACCAGCGCAGACTGCAGGATGATGGGGATATTGGAGGTGTAGAAAAGTTTGATGGGGTAGGTGTTGTACTGGCCGCGGTAGCGTGCGGACTTGATGGGCAGATCCACTCTGAAGCCCTGAGATCGAGACAGCGTTATTAATGAGGCATTTCAAAAAATCACTCGTCCGGTTTGTTCGCATCACTCGGCCTCAGACACATCGAACTCACCTGGAAGTATATGACCACGGCGAAGACGAAGACGGTAGCGATGAGGTTCATGAGGTTGGGCAGGTTCTGCCTGTAGAAGGCCTCTCTCAGCGCACGCACTTTATCTGTACGAGTGGCCAGCAAGTGGAACAGAGCGATGATGGCGCCTTCGAACTCTGTGCCTGGAAACGCAATCGTCAACAAGGATTAGATTAAACTCATCACAGCCTGATTTATGGGGGTTCATTCAAGCTCTACTGCTTCACTTTTTTTTTTTTTTTAAATAAACAGTCTGTGTTGATATCAAAGCGCTGTTGAATTTTAGATTCTGTTTATAGTAATACGCTCATTCCAATACGCTGTGGTTTCTAATAGTAACTCATCACAGTGACTCATAGACTCAACATTAATGGAAGGAGTCTCCAGTGTCAGGGAGTTTGTATTATTCAAAAATAAATCTGTGGCGAAATAATAAAAAAATTTCCATACCGAAGAGTTTATGCTTTCTAGTTGCAAGGTAATATGACACTTTCTGCTATTGGCTTATTTATAACTGCTTTAATTCCAGCATGTATTAATGTAGGTGTTCTACCTAAACCCTGTGGTCCTGCATCTGCTCTGTCTATACCCGTCTACCTGCATTACTACACAGGTAGCTCACATGGACCCCTGGCAGCTCTAGTGACAACCGTGCTCATTGTTTTCCCCCCAAGTTGTTACTGTCTACTAAAGCAGAAATGACAAAACATGGACAGTTACCCAAGTTATTTAGAGGAAAAAAAATTATTTCCTTTCTAGGGGTAGTTTTGGTGCGGAATGACACTTTCACTCAAATTAATGAATCATTATCGGTTATACATTTAAACAAATATATAATTTACTTTGTCCTGACAGAAATAAAGGGAGAACAAAAAGAATTACCCAGCAAACTAAAGAATGGCCAAACAGATAGACCAGCCAAATAACAGATCAACTAAAGAACTAAAGAAGCTAAATAAAATTAGGGCTGAAACGATTCCTCGAGTAATTCGATTACAAAAAATTATCGAGGCAAAATCTTCTGCCTCGAAGCTTCTTTTAATTATTTTAAAAGCTTGCGTTATGTTTTTGCGCAATTATTGGTTTGGTGTGACACAGCGCGCTTCCGGATGCAAGTCGCCACTAAACACAGACGAAGAAGAAACGCTTACGTCACCCACAAAGCGGAAGGAGAGACAGACAGTTAGCTGTGTATTGATTTGAGGGAGTGTTCTGTTGCGGGATGCAAAATGGAAAGGAGCGATAAAAATATATTCATTTATTTTAATGTGAGCCTTAGTTTATTTTGATACTTAGTCATTTGAAATACCTTTTTTTTTTTAGTTTTTGCATCTGAGAAAATAATGTATGGCACTGTAATGCACTTGATTCATCTCAGTCAACTTTAAACTGTTCCTTGTATTGTGAACAATAACGATGTTTATTTTTGATATAATGCTGTATGCATTTAAAAAATAAAAGTAGATTTTTCTAAAAAGAAGACCAACTGATCTTTGTTTCTCTTATATATTTTACATTGCTGTTTAATTAAGCAAAAGTACATTTTATCCGATTACTCGATTAAAAGTTTGATAGAATACTTGAAATATTCGATAGCTACAGCCCTAAATAAAACCCACACCATGAATTTAAACGATTCATTGTTATTAACCCTTTGGTTCAGTTGCACCCACTTAGTTCTTGGTGAGTACAAACAGGAAGACATTTTGTGTAGTAACTAATTAGCCCGTCATATCCAAAGTAACCATTATGCTAATCATTCTGCTAATTATTGAGAGGTAAAACGTGAGGAATTAAAAGGTCAAGCTAATGCTAAGGAGCTATTCGCCGAGGTACTAAACGAAAAAAAAAAGAAAGGGAAAAAAAAATAAAATAAATAAATAAATAATAAAAAAAAACACATTCAGGGCTTGCTCTTACGCTGGAATCAACATCAATGTTCCCGTCACTGCACGTCCAGAGTGTTTAAGTCTCCTGATTACATCGTTAATCTCCCCTGACCAACTTATTCCACCTCCCTTTCATCAAGACGTTCCTTGTTCTACATCTGATAGACAAAACCGTGCCGCAGGAGGCGGGTCAAACATCAGCTGCCGAACACCACCTGGACTAATCATCACTGCACCAGGACGTGATGAGGATCTGTACCGAGAACGTACCTCTGCCTGTGTTCACTGTGGTTGGACTGAAGGCTTTCCACACGATGGTCTCACAGATGTTGGTGGCGATGAAGAGGGAGATACCCGAACCCAAACCGTATCCTTTCTGAAGCAGCTCATCCAGCAGCAGCACGATCAGACCGGCCACAAACAGCTGGGGGAAACAAAATAAGTTAATAAATAAATATCCCACACTAATTCAACACTGCTTTCTATGCACACAGTCTTTTCACTGCATCACAACATTTAGCACTTAAATCAACAAGGAAAAGACCTCGTCCCGTGTTTTTACATCTGCATTTAATGGAGGAAACATGAGGGCGGAGCTAGATTAAGTTCAGAAATCATATAAACACACAAAACAATTGCACAGACTACTTTTACAGGCGTTAAATACCTGATGTTTTTTAAGGAGAACCGGAATACTCGATCTTAAAAACTACATAAAATTAGAATAATACATTTTAGAAAATCAACCAACTTGATATTTGTGCCTGTTTAAAATACATCTTGTAAGTTGCAGTGATTATGATCGTAATATGTCCTGAATACAATAATTAAGAGGTCATTTCTTTCACATGTACATGAATAATAAGCCAAGATTCTACTGTGTGACGCAGCACTATATAAGCCAAGGGTAACATTAGGCGACGTGACATTTTCAGGATGGAAATTCAGTATTGCTGATAAGAGGTAAATAAAGAGTAAAGAAAGAGTAAAAAGGTCCCCTTGAACTCTCCTTCTGTTTATAAACTGCAGGAGCTTCTGAGGTTCCTGATTATTTAGAAAGAGCATCAGAAACAAATATGGTCCCCAGGACAAGACACGGGATTGGACTTCGTTATCTTCTACTAATTAATTAACTTTCTAAAAGTTGAAATGAAAAAGTAAAACTTTTGTTCGGTTATATTTCCAACGGAACCAAAAGCAGAGCCATTTTGCGCAGAACTGCATTTTATCGGATGAGTGCGTGTGTACACTGTGTGTAGAAAGGCTTGACCTTGACTCATCAGGTCAATCAGGAGCAACCAGAACCCAGACGATGTGTGCCGTGTACTTTACCTGAATGATGATGAGGAGACAGATCCCAGCTCCCATCTCTGACGGGTCTCCGTACATCCCAGTCATCACGTACACGATCGCCTGGCCAATAGTGATGATCATCCCAAACACTACACACACACACACACACATTCAAGAGACATTCAAGAGACTCTCTGGCGTCGTAATGGCTACAGATTCCAACCTGTCTGCTCATTTCCCTTTCTTTTTCAGTAAGACCCCAAAAAGCCCCGGAGGGCCCCTAACACACTATGATGCCATAATGCTGATGTCGTTGTGTTTTGGCACTGAAGATCACTACACAAGTCGATTCCTGACTTGACTGAATTTACTCCTGCTGTAGTTTCCTACTTTACAGAAGCATCTCTGTACGTAGGAGGTAAAGATTATAAAAGAAGGCAGTCGGGCAGCTCGCGCTTACATTTCTGTGCTCCGTTAAACAGCGCTCTGTCTTTGGGTGTGTCTCCGACCTCGATGATTTTAGCTCCAGCCAGCAGCTGCATGATGAGACCTGAAGTCACGATGGGGGAGATACCCAGCTCCATCAGAGTCCCTGCAACACATTACAGTAGCGCAACAACCATTTAAACTGTAACCTAAAATATGCTTTTAGCTCGTTATAACACCATCGTAATAGGATACAGCGATGAGGATGGATACTGAGATGGATACTGACCCCTGTTGGAAGCCAAAATGACTCTCATCCAGTAGAAGGGATCTGCTGAGTCTGAAGACATGATCCCAAACAGAGGGATCTGAAAAAAAGAGAGAGGATTTGTAACCATAAGCAACTTCCTGACATCGTTTATACCACTTCTGTCACAGCAAGTCACTTAATAGAATTAAGAGATTCAATTCTCTCAATTTTATTCATCTTTTTTCATGTATAAATACAGATCTCAGGAAACGTGTTGTCAGTACAGACAAACAAGCATCACTACAACAGAAAGGAAAGCGTGTGTGTTAATAATGAGTGTGTTAATAAAGAGTACTGTGCAAAAGTCTTAAGACACATGCAAACAACTGCTGGAGAGAGAGATTCTATGGGTTTAAATATCGTGGAGTTTAAGTGTTAAGTGCACTGCGGGTTAGTGACATTTAGTTAAATATACTTTAGTATTTCTACAAATTTTAGGTTTCAATTACTATGAATAAAATTTATTTCTTGTATCACTTCTAGTTTTATTGGATTGTAAAAAAAAAATTCCTGTTTTTTTGTGTCACCTTGTAATATTAATTTTTGTAATAATCATAATAATTTAAATACCTGGCAGCAGACGAGAAAGATGAACAAGGTGATGGCCGTCCATAGTACCTTTTCTCTGAACTGGATCTGAAGGAAATACGGGACAAGTTAAGACAAGACAAGTCAAGTCAAGACAAATGTGCTTATAAAAGAGACAGGAGGACAGGATCATCCTCTAAATTCCATTTAAGTTAAAACACTAAGACAAACCTTTCTTTCTGGTTTTTGGATCTCGGGTAAAACCGCACAGAAGGGCTTGATGACTTCCAAGAACTTAACTAAAAATAAACAATTTGTTAGAAAACAGTTCAACTAAGAGTAAGAAGTTATTCATTGTCCTTGTAGCTGGATAACGTACAGTGAACTTATTTCACACTATGCTTAAAATATAGGCACTAAAGATACGGTAAAACAATATCACACTCGAGGTCATGCTGTCGTACTGAATATTAGCACTGCTGTGATACAGCCATGCAGGTATTCAGCACAACTTCGAGCGTGATATTGCTTTTATACAACAGTTTCACAAAAACTATCAACAGATTATGATTTATTTGTTTATTTATTTATCTAGTTAACACATCCTTTCAAAATACCAACACTCTTAATCTGATGAAAATGTGAAAAGAATCTCATAAGCAGACAGGAAATGTATTCTCTGTTCTTAACTAATGAGATCAAGACATCACACCAGGCTCTTATTTTTGTGCACTTTAAATTTTAACAAGATTTTAATTTACCCGTTTGTTCCCCCAAACAGTGTGCAAGTGCGCATGCGCGCACACACACACACACACACAGCCTCAAACCGGTTCCCTGCAAACCTTTCTGCCAAGTCTTTTATATATATATATAAAAAAATTATAAAATAAAAAATAAAAAGAACATTATGAATATGGCTAAAAACAAAAAGAAGTCTGTTTTGTTAGATACACCAGAAGGTTTAAAGATATTGTAATCAGTCACTGAACATGATGTCACTCAATATGTCAGTCAATTAACCACTTTTCTGCTTTGCGTGTTTGGGCCCTAATCACACGCTAAGACGACATAAGGCTGATGTCAGAACACTTGGGCCCCTAATGATAAACTTTATGATAGGATTCTAAAATAGATATAAAATCTCAGAATTTGTAATGAGTTACAAATCTCTCTTTTTATTTATTACTGCTAATTACACATTTATTTTTAATGATACACCATTTTTGCATATTTTATCAATTTAGTTTCTAAAAAAAAAAAAAAAAAAAAATCTGCAAATGATCACATTCTTATCTGTTTAAGTATTATTACCACCATCATCTGTAATAATAATATTATTGATGTAGTTTAAAAAAAATCTGTTATATACACACACACACACAAGTACATGTAAAGAATTTGTATTCAACTCGTTTTTCTTTTATGTATTAATTGGTGTTAATGCTGAACCCAGAACGACAACCAGCGGTAGTTTTAGACCGAGTTAAATTATTATACCTGAATATCTCACACACACACACACCATACACACAGAGACTCCCCTGACGTGGTGAAGTTTGTGCAAAGTTTCTCATTTGATGCAAGAAAGGAAAAAAAATCCAGAGTTAACGCGTCGTCACCACACACACACACACACACACACACACACACACAGTGTAGCTAGCATTTAGATCATGACATCTGGATCTTACTGCTGTATAATAAACAGTCCTCACTGTCACGGTCATTATTTAATAAACACTTTAATAATTAATATTGTCCTAAACAAAGCGAAGTCTCACTCAGAGATCAACGCAGAGTAGAGAAGAGAAGAGACGAGAAGAGGAGCGAGCTGATCTGTACAGCTAATCCGAGCTAGCTAGCGACACGGAGCTACTGACAGCATCCTGAAGTCAAAAACAAACCGGATTTCATTCAGACTTGTACCTTAACTCTATATTTATAAAAAAACACTACAGAGCTTTGTTTTTACTACTTTGGCGTATATAATTGCCTCGTATATAATCCTGTTTTTCGTTGTTAGCTCGAGGAGTTGCGCTAACTAGCTTAGCATTCAATCAATGGAGCGCTAGCGTTAAAAATCAGCACACTCTAACCATCTGAAGAGAAATAACTAGCGGGTTAAGACATTACCACAAAAAAATGTGAATAAATTCGGTTTAAGCAGCACTTACTCCCCATGGTGGTGTTAGTCGGTGTGAGACTCGGGCAGGATGTGTGCGCCGGCGGAGCGCCTTAAAGACACGTCACCTCTACACAGCGCCTAAATACACGTCAACCATGGTAGCCGTCCTAGCCTAGCTTCAGCGATACGTCTACGCGTCAGCCATCTTAGAAAGGGCGCCCCAACCAATCAGAGCGGTTATATATTACCATAAAAACACCGTGTGTAGTATTCGTGATCATGTAGAAACTAGGAAATTTCCACGACTTAGAATAAGATTTCCGACTTCCTAGTAGAAGTGAATGGTTTAACCAAAAATGTATAACTCGTAATTCCTACGCGGTTCGGATTCCATGACGTCATATCAATAGCTAATATGGCGGCGATCTTAACAATTTATAATGACGGCGTGGTTTAAGCATGTTAAGCAGTCTTTTTCGTTTAAATTAAATTAAAGTAAATTTGATAAAAAAGTTATTTTAATTACCCATCATCACTATTAATGGTAAATTATCACATACAGTGTTTTTCCTGAATGATGGGAAGTTGAAGGTTTCGAGTTGGAAATGTCCGAGTTCCCAGTTAACTTGTGATCGCTACTATCATATGACCCGGATGGAGACTTCTTCCACAGATTCTCAATTAGAATTAAAAATGCATTCTGATCAACTCTGTTATTATAAAGTTAGATCATGCTGAGCATAACTAGATCTGTTAAGTCTAATCAGCAATCATGTACAGTTATCTGAAATTCCCGCCCTCGACAGGAACAGTGTTTGTAGAAAAAGTTAAAAGGTTAACGCTAAAAATAAGATGATCATCTTGAATGTAATCAGTGTTATTATTATTTAATAGGGTACATGTCCCCCTGTAATGAATACAAACCACTTAATTTTTTTCATTTTACAAAATTTGACAAGTTTATACGGTACATGGTGTCCTCTGGATGGGTGGCTAAATATTTGGAAATTTAACAAAATGTACGTAGTTCACAGAAAGATTTGGAATCTACTGTCATTTCATCTTATTACAATCAATGGGAAAGAGAATATATATAACAGTTTCTTTTTACGCCTTATTTACACTAATTTGTACTTCTTTCGTTGTCAGCCAAATACACTACCTGTTTGGTAAACGGAGAGTGAATCACAGATGAGAAATGGAAAAAGTAGATCAGATAATGATGAAGTTTTGCTTAAAATGACTCCAGCGCATTAAAATTCACTTATACCACTTCAGCACTCTTATTTCAGGGGTGAAAATATGAACTATATTTCTATAGAATTATAACTATATTACTATAGAATTTGTAACCCACTCACTTTTCTTTCTTTTTATGTATTAATTGGTGTTAATGCTAAACCCAGACCGACAACCCGCAGTAGTTTTAGACCGGGTTAAATTATTATACCTGAATATCACACACACACACCCTGACTCCCCTGACCTGCTGAAGTTTGTTTAAAGTTTGTCTCATTTGATGTAAGAAAGAAAATAAAAAATCCAGAGTTAATGCGTCAGCACCACACACACACACACACACACACAGTGTAGCTAGCACTTAGATCATGACATCTGGATCTGTGATATCTGGATGTGTGATAAAAAAATATTCAGTTTAGCTATTCTAATTAATATCTATCATTTATTTACATTGAGTAAGAAGCTTATTAGTAGCTTATTTTAAAGTAGATTATTAAATCTATTTAAATGAACATAACTGTTCATAACATCGCTTTTGCGCAACATTTTGATTTCACTTATGTTGTAGGTTAAACTTCAGGCAGATCTCTAAGTACAGTCAAACCTTGTATTGTGAGCATAATTCATTCTGGAAGCATGCAAGTATATCAAAACACTCATATATCACAGCAAATTTTCCACTAATTAATAATGGAAACTCTGATGATTCATTCCGCAAACCCAAAAATATTCATATAAAAATAATAAATACAATATATAAAGTAAAAATAAAACAAATCAACCTGCACTTTACCTTTGAAAAGAATTCCGACAGAGCAGTGTTTCCATTTATTTGTATGTGTTATGAAAACACTGCTCTCTCACAATTCTGTTCAAAGGTAAAGTACGGATTAATTTATTTTATTTTTACTTTACAGCCGTGATTTCCTTAGTATGTCTAATGACACTGTCACACACAAACGGAATCTCTGCTTTCTGACAGAGAGAAGATCTTTAACAAGGAACTTCTCTAATGACATTTCCTTTTTTTACGCATGTGTGCACACACGTGGTCACAATGTTATAATAAACAGTACACATGCCCACAATCCTTCACTTGTACTATTGTGATTTCACTTATAATGCAGTTTCAACTTCAGGTTTCAAAGTTTAATTAAATTCTGTTCAGCCACTTTTGTCAGATGCTGTGACATAATCTGGCTGGACGGACAGACAGACAGAATTTTTTCTGAGACTGATTTCTCCTCAGAAATGTAAAGATATCATTATAAGAGTTCTGACTAATGTACAGACAGAACCTTTGTTTTATTTATGCAGTCATAAGGTTGCTTCACATTCAGAAACTGGATCAGTTGTGTCGATTCCACAATAATTATTTAATAATCACGATATCTTAAGAAAAATCTAAATTTTTTTGTAAGGCTGTGCTAATTCTGCAATTGTTACAATATCCACTTTGCTCCAAATGACTCGATATATCCCACTGGTCTGGTGTGATTCACTTTCCTGTGTGGATTCTACTCACTTTAAAGAATCGACTCTTTAGTGAATCGTCTCTCTGCTTGCCGTGTGCGCGCGTGCCTGTCGCTCGTGAGGTATTTTTTTTTAAATCGTTTAGAAGCTGCTGTCCGTTTGCGCTATAAGGTGAGTTATATATCTGTAAAATCATATATTATTATATATTTACGAAACTACTTCGGTTAAAATGTAAACTGTAAGTAAATACATTACACACAGGAAGTTTTAAGTTCTGGTTGTTAAGCAAGTTGTTAATTACCACTTAATCTGTGGTAAAAGTGGGCTAGTTTTCAGCTAATTAGCCTTTAGCGCACGCTGGACATTTAGCAAACTTGAGCCAAAACTAATGTTCCATCTTCAAACTGGTGCACAACAACACGTTTTATTTGAGTATATTAAATTAGTTTGTAAAATAGAAATAATCTGATTTTACTAGGTATGTTCAAAAAATAATAATAAAACTCGTCAAAAATCAAAAAACATTATTTTATTTAAAAGAGAATGACAACAGAAACCAAATGATACCAAAAGTATAAAAACCTCAAATAACTCCGCCATTTTTAAAAAATACGATAATGAAATTTAGCAACTGGGTGTATAATTGATCATTATTAATTTAGACAGGAGTAGATTTCTTTCCTGAATTAAATTTTACATGAATAACATTTTAATATCACCTCATTAAATCACGTTAACATACAGAATTCTTCATTAAAGCTTTCTAAAGCTAAAGTATACACACCGAGACGAGAGAGGAGAAACATACTTGGAAAATAGACCAGTAACAAAATGAATTGAATAGCTTAGAGTACTTATTTGTTTTGTAAACGCTGCACGTCGACCAATCAGATGGCACCATTGGATCACATGACCCGTTGTTCTAAAATCGATTCAAAATATTACATTAGAAATCCACAATCATCTGTCAACTAAAAATATGTTTAAATATATAAATGACCAAATTGAGTTGAGCCCAAAGCCGTCAACTTTTCGTAGAAAGCAATTTGTAGGATGGCATCAATGTTAAAATGGTTTAATAGAGCCTAGATTCAAGGCTCCTTCCGACATGATGCATTTACAGCTTCCTTGAAAATGATAAAATAAAGTCCATCAATAGATGTTTACTAGATACAATACTACATACCTTTCAATAAATACTGTAAGTTATCCAATGAAGTTTTAGTTTGTTGAAGTAAAGACAAATTTTCAAATCGATCGTATCTTGTGAAAAACAATGACTCATCT
Source organism: Clarias laeviceps (assembly GCA_030014305.1). Classification (NCBI taxonomy): domain Eukaryota; kingdom Metazoa; phylum Chordata; class Actinopteri; order Siluriformes; family Clariidae; genus Clarias; species Clarias laeviceps. The sequence continues at coordinate 3,589,877 of JAQMYJ010000037.1, read as the reverse complement.
GAAAGCCAATGAAAAGCTCATACACAAAGCAGCTACCGGTTGACGAAATGTATCACATTTTGTAACATGCCTTTTTTTACACACTTGTCATGAATTTGTTTAAATGAATCTTATGTAGCACTTTTGGTTTTGTGCAGTGCATCAAGTCGTGCATGTTTCATAACTAAGATGGATTTTCTAATAAGCATTATAGATCTTTAAGAGGCATGTCACTACAAGAGGATACATCTTTAAGAGGAAATCACTCCACCTGCTGATGATTTTATTTATCTCCATTCACAGATTGTGGTCCTGAACGGTAGCAGCTCTTCTGATCGGTTAGGTGTTGAGCATCTCATCAAGCTGGAGATGTTCTCACAGGACAACTATGTGGAACGAGAGACCATGCACAAGCAGGATGGAGAAGCTGATGATGCTGAAGCTCAGTCTCCTCTGCGACATGTCTCACCTCCAGCAGTCACACTGACCCCACAAACTTCATTTGACATGCCATGGATGGACACATCCCACAAACGTGTCAGCTCCTCTTGGAGCCCGTTGAGGGAGGGTGACTCGTCTTGCAGGAGAGGTACGCATCGACACAGTAATCCAGTGGTAGCATTGGGGCGGTTCCTCAGTCCTAACATCGGATCGACTCCACCATTGACATCTTGCTCCCTTTCTTCAAACGAGCTATGTGGGTTCTCGCCGCTCTTTAGACACCAGTCCTCATGCACACACATGCGCTATGAGTTAACCACGTCCCATACCGATGACCTCTTCACCCGCAGACGGTCAGCGGGCTCAGAGCCTCTCTGGCTGTCAGAACCCACCTCACCGGGCTTCATCGACACCCACTGTCACCTGGATATGCTCTTTGGGAAGTTGGGCTTCCATGGAAGCTTCCAGAGTTTCCGTGAGAAATATACCAGCAGTTTCCCTGCGGAGTTTCGCGGCTGCATTACTGACTTCTGCAATCCGAAGGTCATGGAGAAAGAAGGCATCTGGGAGGGGCTGATAGAGGAGGAGTTTGTATGGGGGGCTTTTGGATGCCACCCTCACTTCGCCAAGGAGTACAACTCCAGGTATGAGCAAAGCATCATGGGAGCCATGCGACACCGCAAAACCGTTGCATTTGGGGAAATCGGTCTGGATTACTCGCATAAGAATACAACTCACCCCAGCACACAGAAAAAGGTAGATCTGTTCATGGTTATAATTAACATTCTGAAACGTCTACAAAGTATCTTATTGTTATTATTTTCTAAACTGATCCATTAGTCAAAGTGAAAACACCGTCATTCTCTTGGAGTTTGTGTGTGCAGGTGTTTGAGCGGCAGCTGCGCTTGGCTGTGTCTCTGGGAAAGCCTCTGGTTATACACTGCCGGGACGCTGATGATGATTTGCTGGACGTCATGAAGAAGTGTGTTCCCCAAGACTACAAGATACACAGGTTAAAAAACAAACAAAAAAAAACTGTACATAAAAGGAATTCACTCATGCTTTGTCGTGATATGTCTCTTTTTTCCTTTTTTTGTGTATGTGCGTTACAGACACTGTTTCACCAACAGCTACACCGTAATCGAGCCTTTCCTGAGTGAATTCCCAAACCTACATGTGGGTTTCACGGCGTTGCTGACGAACCCCAAAGCCAAAGACCCCCGAGACGCTGTGAGAAAAATTCCACTGGACCGAATATTGCTGGAAACCGACACACCCTACTTCCGACCCAGACAGGTATCACACAGCCTCAGAACACACACACCTTAATCTACAGGGTGTCCCCCC
>JAQMYJ010000037.1:3545274-3576960 GCA_030014305.1 Clarias laeviceps | reverse complement strand
CACCTACTGACTCCCTGTGCTGAACTGGACTTCATGTTAATTTAAAGAACTTCTGTTATATTGAACTTTCACCTGCACAACACACATGATGTTATATCATTTCTATCTGTTATCACCCAAACGAGGATGGGTTCCCTGATTGCGTCTGGTTCCTCTCAAGGTTTCTTCCTATTGCCATTTCAGGGAGTTTTTCCTTGCCACCGTGGCCGTCACCCTTGGCTTGTTCATCAGAGACATTTCACTCATCATTCATTCATCTCATTATTATCTAGACACATTTTTCTCACAGATGCACTCTTTCTTTCATTTTTGTGAAGCTGCTTTGAGACATTGACCATTGTTAAAAGCGCTATATAAATAAAATTGAATTGAATTGAATTGAATTTACACATGTTTGAAAAGCCATTAAAGGAGTTCCTGGGAGGCCAGCGTTACAAACGTGAAGCAGGCAGTCTGATCATGGTTTTCCGGCGTACTGCGAAAACTTTCTCCTTTGATGGTGTCCAAGCGCTAGTTAAACTCTGAGATAAGTGTATTAGTGTAGTAATAAAGGGGCCAGGGATTAAACGAAAGGTAATAATGAAATTCTTGGTGGCTGATTTAAAGGTGTGATCTCTGGAATTACTATTAACCAAAAATCTTTACACATTTGATGAAACACTAAACTTGCTTATTAATGGACTTCAAAATCTGAGACTTCTATTATAAATGGAACACATTCAGACACACATACAGTACTACAGATACAGTGGATAGATTTTAGTGTGAAACACACCAGCGTGTGTGAATCCCTTGTTTTGCCTCAGTTCTGTGGCTTTGCACACCAGCTAGCCAACTCAAGGAGAAGAAGTGTTCTTTAATTCAGTAACATCAGGAACATGCACGAGTATATGTATATATGTTTAAAGAAGAGGACGTCGTACCTGACTACTGTGCTTTGCGATAGCATTAGTGTGAAAAGTCATCACTAGCTTTAGCACTTCACTCGTTATTGTAGGTCTCTTCCTGTCTTACATATAAATATATGTGCAAGTAATTGTGGTTAGACACTTAACAAAAATCATGAACATGAGAACTGAGGGACAGAGATGAAGATACACTTTCAAGATTAGTTAGAGATACAGTATGCAGAAGCAAACTAGATTCTTCTGCAGTCCTTCATGCCATCACCTCAAAAATACAGAAACTGTTGCCATAGCGATCCATCTCTATTGTAGATCTTATTCCCATGGCAACAAGAAGCAAGGAAATGGGATTGCAATGCAGCTGGGAAAGTGCTGATTTACTCTCTCTCTCTCACACACACACACACACATTCACACTCCTGCACGTGCAGCACGTGTGTCTTAACACTCGCTAAATTTGATCAAAATAAAAAGCCTTGAAGAGTCCTCTCATTTTAGATGCTTCTATGTACGCCGAGTTTAGTGGGCGTTTCTGAAAACACCGCAGTCACACTCACAAAGAGAGCGAGGTGACCTCGGGCCGCTTCCAAGTGTATTTTTGTAGACGTGAGTTGCTAACCTGAGCTAGAGCATAAAGCTGTAGCTTTGCAGAAAAGGCCTGTGCTGTACATGAGACTAACACAACATAAGCGGGAACTGAATTTGATGCACAAAATATCAATCAGCTCTTATTATAGTATAATTATCTATAAAGTATACCATTTATTCCAGGCCCATGTTCTCCAGTCTCAGGCAATCATTTTGTGATTCCTTTGTGTACTTTGCAAAGCTTTCTTTATCTTTTACCTTTGCTAATTATTGCAAGAATTTCATGAGGACATTTTCAGTCCTACTTACCCACCTCATTCAACAGTGTGGTTGCTATGGTGATATTTTCATATATTTTTATATTTATATCTATATTTATGTTAACTGATTTATTGAGAACAGGAAGTCATAACTCTGATAGTGGTGTTAAGCTGGGGCAAAATGTGACTATAGGTTTTAGCTAGCGATCTACAGTAGGGTGACATTATCATCTGCACGTTCATGTACATTTGTGGCTCTAGGAGTTTTTTAGATATTTGTAGATCACATTTAGTAGGTGCTTGCACATCAGTATACATTCTGTATTTCATTACTTGTTACTTGGTTCAGGTCTGCAAGTCATGATGTCGCAGCATCAGCTCAAATCTCAGGAGGATCTGGGATTGTTTTGGTTTCCTCATCGGGTCTTATCAGGACACAGCAGGCACCCTGAGACCGGCTTAGATCCTCTGGGAACGTCTGCTCTGATTTCCACTCAGTAGCCTGCAGGTATCTTGATCATGTGAAGAAAGACATCTCGTAGCTAATCTTTAACTTAGTAACCTATTTGTTTTAGCATTTTGCCAAAACGTAAAAAAATCGAAAACATCTTTTAATAGGAATTTTTTTGTGGAAAAATCTTTTAAAAAGATTGTGTCACATATGCAGGTAAATTATCCTCAAAAGTACGATTCTAAACTACTCAAATGAATGCCAACATAAGATGAAAGTATCTTGCTAGCAGGAATCCTGATAGTTTAATAATTACTTAAGAAGGTCTTTATTTATTTATTTTCTTTAAGAAACAATACTATTAAAATAAACCTGGATGCCAAAGCTTAAAATCTTATCCATACCCCAAGAAAGTTTATCCTTTATTCATTTATGCTAATATTGAGAATAATTATGGAGCCGAATATAATGCTGTACCGTAAGCCTGGTGGTGACACGGTTGTGCTGTGTGTGTGTGTGTGTGTGTGTTCTTTCCGATGTGGGATTTGAGAGCTTAATCCTGAGAGGTTTATTCAGAGCAGCAACAGACTGTTCCTCTAACCTGATACGAGGACAAACACACTTCTTACACTGAGACATGCGCGGAGAGACGAGTTTGCACTGAATAATTTAATCAATTAAATGAAAATCGCAAATGTACCAGACTACGATGAGTGAAAAGTAACAGTACACGATGCAGGGGTTAAAACATAATGGATTTTGCTTGCTAAAGTTGTGTAACGCAAGTTGCTAGTGAACGGTGCTGTGGAACGGTGCTGAGCCTGGACTGGTCTGATATTAACGCACAAACCCACACACACGGTCTGACCTTGAAGGACTAAAGGTGATCGGATGGAGAATGCAAAAATCCAAGACCAGTCACAAACTTAAATAATTCTTCTGATTTGCGACAATGACAATTGTTAAAAGCGCTATGCAAATAAAATTGAATTGAATTGAATAGACCAGGGATTCTACTTGTCGGGATGATGTGCAGGACACCGTCTAGCTGTTCAACCCATAAGGGTCAGTTTTCCACCTGATTACGTCTTCCATTGAATATTCAGTTCCTCTATGCATATTTTTACCAGAATCGAGAACTTAAACACCAGGCCACTGATTATTTTAACATGAAACATGCAATTGTAAGCAATCATGGACCATCATTAAAAAATATATGCAGTTCTTTAGCAGTTTTTAGAAGGTTTTAGCAGTGCTTAGTAGAACCAAAGTCTTTTATTTCTGTTGTATAGTGTTATACAGAGACAGAGCACAGTGAAAACCAGGATTGAATCGTATAAATCTCACATAATAACGACAGTACAGTAGGATGGAATGTCATACAGTCCTTTTAGGTTCATCTTCATATTAAGAAATATGCTTATCAATAAATAAAGTCTGCTTCATATTCATTTGCTTTATATCACATCTAATGAACTATGGAATGAAGTGTGAAGATAAACAAGTGTTGTAAAGCGTCTGTGATGAAATCAGTCCAATAAATTATCGTCCACAGGAGGTTTTTATGCCCTTTAAATAAGAGTCTCTTCCCTTTTCGTTCCTTATAATAAATCTCTCTTGGTCTTGATGGCAGTTCTAAAGCACCTTGATGTGTGTGAATAGTTCATATCGTTAATGGCTTGTCTTTCTTTTGTGTTAATGATAAAAAATTATTATTATTATTATTATTTTTTGCATTGCTACAAATCCACACCTCATTCGAAGTATGTGCAAAAAAAGTGTATTTTTCTTGCTTAGGTTTCATAACCCACTCAGAGTGAGAACAGATAAAGACATCTGCCAGACCGTTAATGGTGGTCTGCCTTTATTTTTCTGTCCTGTAGAGAGAAAGTAGAGGAGAGAGGGACCACACAAGATATTGCAAAAAAACAAACAAACCAAAAAAAAAAAAAAAAAACTATCAAACGTGTGAGAAGTTCAGTCCCTTCATCTCCTGAAGGCCATTTGGGGTTTGACCTTCCACCCTTCCTTGATCCTCTGGTGCCACATCTTCGGGGCGTGACTAAAGCTCTGAGGGATCGGAACATAGCCTTCAGCCCTGATGCCTTCATCAGGGTGTCCACTAGAAGCTTAGCATAGCGGTCGGTGCACCAACAATATGTGTAATGATCCACGGGTTTAATCGTTGCTGTGCTCCTCAAGCTGCGACAGAATGCTGATGAGATTCTGCAGGCCAAAGATATAGCCGCTGTCTCCGCCCTCGTGCACGACGCTGTCCTCGCCGTAATCGCGGCACGTCGTGTGTGCAAAATCGATCATCCTCACGTCCACCAGCGGGGAGCTCGATCCAGATCCACTGGAACAGTCACGGTGCTGGGAACGGCCCCCGTACGCTCCTTCCTCCTCATCCTCATCCTCGTCTTCATCCTCGTCTTCCTCCTCTCCTCCACGAGAGGGTCGAGATCGTGTGGGAGCCGGCGCCCCGTCGTAGATGATCAGGAGAGAAGAAGAGAAAAAGCGATAGCTCTCGCAGGCCTCCAGGACGGCTCGCATCTCTTTGAGCCTGTGGAGAACCGGAGTGAGGAGCTCTCTACGGAGAACACGTCCGTCGCTGAAGAACTGACACAGGGCTTCCTTAAAGCCGGACAGACTCAACTTGCGGCCGTGGTACTTGTTCATGAACATCAGCTGCCCCGTGACACTGTGGTACACCTACACACAGGAAACAAAACCGGATTAATTAAGTCTCAAAAGACTCAAAAGTCTTTAATATCGTTGTGGATGCTTCACTATTTTACACGTAGTATTAAGCGTGTTGTTACCTGCATCCCACAGAGCCGCACTCCGATTGTCGAGGACGTGCTCTGCTGACATTTGCGGATTTGGTTCGCTTTCTTCTCTTCCGACGCGTCGTCACCATGCTGCCGGGTTCCCATTTTTAGATCAAGAACACAAGGAACCCGATAGCGCCATGTCAGGTTCTCCAGGAGAATGAATTCTGAAAAGGGCTTTGAGTTAAGGAAATCGAGATAATTCACATCTCAACCTAAGCACATCCGTCTATCTCATCTCTAGGACAAGAGGTGTTTTTAAATGTCTCGCCCACCGTCACAGTGATGGACACTTGGACACACCTTCTAATTCCATCGTCTTTCCTGATCTTTATTTCTCTCTACCTTGCAAAACAATGCTGAAGGCACCAGGCTTTAATCCGAGGTGCTGTTTGTTAATTGGTGATTTCTGAGGCTGGTGACTCTAAATGAACTTCTCCTCTGCAGCAGAGGTCAGTTTTGCTCTTGCTTTTATGGGAAGGTCTTCATGAGAGACAGTTTCATCATCATGGAGCTTGATGGGTTTTGCAAACGCACTTGACACAATACTGTTCTTGCAAGAAATGTTCCAGGACAGCTGAGCTTCGTGGCTTAAAATAACAACTGTTGTTGTTGTTGTTGTTGTTACTTTTTTACATAATGCCATATGTGTTATTAAATAGTTTTGAAATCTCCAGTGTTATTCTAGAAAGTCGAGGTAATTACTTGAAAAGGTAATTACTGCCTCACTGATCTAAAACGACTTTGATTCTTGTAACTGCACTTATTACACACCAAATCAATGAGCATTTAGAGAAACTCATAAGTTATGGGAATAACACTAACTATTCAAAAGTATTGGCACCCGCTAAATTCCATTTCCACACAGAACTAGAACTCGAGTTGATCAAAAGAATTTCAAGTTTTGGATTTAATGTCAGTTTGTACATCTGTCTTGTCCTGTTGATTTATTTTTAGTTGTTGACTCGAACCCTGGTGCACGTATCCCACACACTCTGTTGCTGTTGGGTTGTGTGAATTTTGGCAGACATACACACACACACACACACACACACACTCACATGGACTGTTCCAAATGAATGTCCATATTTATCAAAAGCTATCAAGGATACTGTGCTGGTTTCTGTGTTTGGAGTTCTCTTTCATCCTCTGCAGATGCTGCTGGTGGCACTGCAGACTCCAGGGGTTGTGTTTGATCTGAGGTGACATGTTTCCTTTCTCCAGGCTGTAGTACAACACCTCTGCTTTATCCTCACGATAGCTGCCGAGAGAGAACCGGAGGCCCGTATGAGAGTCTGATATACAGCGTTGTTCAGCTACATCATCTCCAGTAGCTCACTATACCAGAGTCTTATATTTACGGCTCACCTTTTGCTCTTGTCCTCTTTGCGGCTCTGTCTGGTTCTCTCGTTCTCCGTCAGGGCCGACGGCTTCTTCTTGCTCCACTTCAACAGTTTGCTCTTGGGTTCTCCGTCGGACAAGGGTTCCGTGTTCTCCTGATCAGATGGATCGCTGTGCAGAGGGTACGCTATCAAACACAGGTTGCCTTCCTCATCCTCCTCGAAGCTCACTGATACCACGCCTACAGCAAGAAGAGGGAAAACAACAACAAAGCAGACAGGACGTGAGGGCACATTTTCTTCCCACTAATCTGGAACCATTTAGCAAATTTCCTCTCTTCATTTCGTTTCCATGACAACTCCTCAACTTCATTAAATGAGAATGTTAAATTAAGATAAGAACGCAGCGCACAGAAAAAAAATAATACTGCAGCAACAAATCAAGGAACCAAGGAGGGACATGATTCACTAGCTGTCGGCATAAAAGGCCAAAAGCAAGAAATATTTCTAAAATCTGCTCTACAGCTGTTGTTTGTTTGTCATGCTGTGTGTACAAGCTGGAGGAACTGACTTGTAAAATGTGTTCTTGAAAACAGAAGTACAACTTGTACAAAAGCCTTCTGGTTGTTGTTGTCAACACACACATTAAAGTCAAGTGACAGGTGTGTCCTTTTCCCAAATCTCCATAATCGACAGAAACTTGATCGAATTACTGTTTGACCTTTTGACTTTACGTACATGTACACACCCCTGCATTATAACAGGATTACGATGGACTGACATGAACCAAAGCTTTGTTTTTTTGACAATATAATATTATATTACGATTTAAACTCCGCACACGCTCAGTATTTTGAGAACCGAAGAAGGAGATACGTTTATCACACAGATGGTTTTTAACTTGCTCATGAAGACTTTGTCATATTTTTCATGTCTTTTCCATATTATTTTAAGTCTTTTTTCCATTTTTTAAGCAGAAACGTTACAAATATAGCATTTATAAGATAGCGCTCCTGGATTCTGGATTCTGATTGGTGGGTTGATTAACATCATACAAGAAGTCACACGTTTGTTAATTAACATGCTCATTATAGTATGTAATTGTTTCTGTAGAAAAAGTCCACAAGCAGACAGACAGACGCTCCGCTGCATCTGTACGAGACGGTTAATCCATATTAAAGGAAGGAGTCTCCAGCGTCAGAGCTGTGTATCAGTCAGAGGTAATGGAGTAGCTTCATGTTTCATGACAGAAGAGTTTACTCTGCTTGATAACACAAACTAACATGAACTAACATGAACTAACAGGTCTTGAGGACATTTCACAACATGAAAATATCTATAAAGGGATAAAAGAATGACAACATCTCATTCATTAATACTTAAGAAAAATTGTAAAAGGAATGTGGAACGTTCATGTCGTATGAGAGGAATAAAACACTCAGGGTGTGCTGTTATAGGGAAACTAATTAACTTAGGATTATTAACTTTGTGATGACATTAACTCGTCTTCATCGCAGTGAATGAAAGTATCTTTTATTCCTGAAGCAAATCTGAATTAGATCTTAGAGCAAAAGCAAAAATAAATAAATTAAAAAGGAATATTCACATCATGGTATGTGTCTTGTGTACTTTAGGACCCTGAGGCTTTCCTGTAATGTGCAGGATGGTTGTTGGGGTGATGTCACCAGTTGTGATGTCATAGGTTCATGCATGCACGCTCAGCTGCTGAGTCAAACCCAGTGTGTGTGTGTGTGTGTGTGTGTATATATGTGTGAATGAGGGGTCATCAGTGATTAGGTTTTTTTTAAATAATGTGTTTGTGGGCATGTAAAGAGAGAGAGACATAGAGACATAGAGAGCGAGAGAGAGAGACAGAGACATAAAGAGTGAGAGAGAGTGTGTGCTCTACTTCTTTCCGCCAACTCCTGGCTTATATTTAGGTCGTATGTCGGTCAGAGACACCGACAGCACACATGGCTACTGACTTAAAAAAATACCTTCCTTTAATCACACGCACATTGGGAATGACTCAGAGTGTGTGTGTGTGTGTTTGTGTGTGTCATGGGGTCAGTAAATCATGCTGAAAATGATCTCGCATTAGAGATGCTTGGCTCACATGCATATGAGGACTGAATTTCTTTCATCAGAGCTCCTTCTAGTATTGATCCATATTTGGGTGTAACTCAATCGAGTTCATGTCGTGCGTCTTGCATCAGTCTGTGTGCGCTTTCCATAACATCTTACGATAGAAACGGTAAATAATATTAGCACATACGTGCAACATTTTCACTATAATACTCAAGTGTGATATTTGATCATGATCTCTACCTATCTATCTTTGTATACAGTATAGTGCATATGAATATACAGTACTGTGCAAAAGTATAGTCACCCTGAAAAGATGAAAAGAATTAGTTTTTTTTTTTTTTTTTTTTTTTAAATATGTGTAATAAAAATCCCAGAGAACAGATTTCAGATTAAAACCAAACTGGATGTTCTCGTTTTTTTTGGAATGTAAGTATGACAGGTTTGTGGCAGGTTGTCTAAAATTCTGGAATAAAAAAATCTTCCAAAAAAAATCACACAAGAATGAATATCATCTTAAGCTCTTTCCTGTTTAAGTCTTTTTTAAAGACTGATCACGGCAAATATTAACCTGGTTATTTTACTCTTTACTGCCTTTATGGTTTGTACAGATAAAGATATTTTTACTTTAAGATCTCCTTTCACATAATTAAGACGTAGTGTATGTATATACTCCTATACTGTATATTACAGAAGGCCCTAGTTATAATATGTCATTATATACATACATAATTTAAATGGGAATAAAATTATTCTATTAAGGAATTCCATATTCGAAACAAGCAGGAAAAAGGAAGATCAGGAGAGACTGAGAGACGGACAATGACTGCGAAAGCTCAGAATTATAAGAGCTCACCAGCACAAGCAGGCCTGAATTGTGTGTTGGTGTGTATGTTGTGTTCGTACCTTTGTACTGAGGTGTGAATCTACGGATCTCTGGCGGCAGACTCTTGTAGAACTGGTGTTCTCGGGCGATCAGTGGCTTGCAGATGGTCTGCTCCCCAAAGCGCAGTACACACGAATGGCCTCCGACCTGATGAACAAACGGTTCCAACATCACTCCACCTTTCTTCTGGCCTTTTCCTGGGTATCTACACCCCTCCATCAGCGCCTTTAAAGCTGGACTCATCCTCCGAATACATGCGTCGCTCTCCGGGTATGAGGTTCTGTGCCTGTCCTCACACAACTCAACACATAGAGAGGCACATGAAGGGAATAACAAAATTCCTGGATCCTTTAATTCCTAGATTCTTCTACTTAAAGGAACGGCTAAATGAAAGTCTAGCAGGCAGTGATTGTGCGGTATGTGTGTGTGTGTGTGTGTGTGTGTTTTCAGTGTGATTCTACACTGTGTATGCCTTACTGGCTCTGCTGAGACTGAGCAGTCTGTTCCAGGCAGAGAGGAGAAATAGCACAACAACTCACTTCGCCCCTCCTTCCTCTCCGGTTTCAGCCAATCAGAGCCGGGCAGCTGTTGTCGGGTCGGGTGGGGATTCAGAGAGAAAAGGAGACTGAACAAACAAAGGGTGAGAAACGGGCGGAGGGAGAGAGAGGAAAGCACAAACAAAAGCAGAGGAAGGAAAGAGAAAGTGCACAGCTGTTCCCAGCTGGTTTCTGTCCAGGACATGGCTTCCTGTTAATCAGGAAACAGAAAGAGAAGACACACACACACACACACGCACACACAGGACTTCAAATGACTAAAAAAGTGTCACCTACCACCATCACGTACCCCATTTCTGTTTCTTCTGACAACATTTCCAGTAAGGCTGAGTCACATGAGCACCATTGTAATTACTAGATTCTACTAAACACACACTCAAACGATCACACAGCTGCTGAAGCGCAGTAGAAACACCTGCACACCTGAACCATCATGCAGTTATTCTGTCTCACAACGCATCGAATCATGCAGATAACACACCAGCAGTTTCAGAAGATATTCACATCAAACATCAGCACAGAGGAAATTTGATCTCAGTGACTGTGACATGCTTGTTGGTACCAGTCGGGCTGGTTTGAGTGTTTAAGAAACCGCTGATCTCTTGGAATTTTTACACAGTGAAGATTTCTAGAGTTAACACAGAATGGTGTGAAAAACAAAACAAAAAATGGCAAAAAGGCAACAGTAACTCAAATAGCAACTCTTTACAGCTGCGGTGAGCAGAAAAAACACTTCACAAGTTTTTCCACACTGGCCTCCCAGGAACTCCTTTAATCCCCAAAACATGTGGAAATTTCACATGGGGTGCGGTCAGGACTGTACGGGGGATGTGTCTAAACCTCCCAGCCGAGTTCCTGTAACGTGTTGGTGAATGATGTTGTGTACAGTTCCCACACACACACACACACACACAGACGCGTCTCTTCTGCAAGTTGGCAAAGTTCATTGTCACAGATCAGCCGTTCCACTCACTGTATGTTCACAGGAACGACACCAGTGAGCTCCGAGCCACCAGGATCGTCATTCACGGACAAACATTTTTCTTTAAAACATTTGCACCGCTCAGATTTACCGTGGCTACGAGACTCATCACCGGACTGTACTTAAAGTTTTCAGCGAATGTTAATCTCACAAGTCCTGGTTTGACTTGAACGCCCTTCAAATGTCATTTATTATTTCGTCACTTTGTTGTTTTTCACAACTTAGTGATGTGCATTGAATTGTTGTGAAATCGGGTAACACACCCATTGTAGAATTTTAAATGAAGCGAAAACTCTTGAGAAACTTCAACTTTCCAAGTGAATTTTTTTTAATGTTGAGTAAGTTTTAGAATTCTGTTTGGACACAACAGCGTCATGCAATGTTAATGTTATTGTTATTGTTACCTCTTTGCTTCATTTTATTGCAGAAATATTACAGTGAGTTGAAGCTTAGCTCCAAAACTACTCTACTGTAATATGGTGTTTGTGCAGCATCTTCACAGAATAGATCTCGGACGCAAAGTTTTTTTTCCCCTTTTGGCTGATTTCCAATGTAATATAGGCAGTTTTGATAAATTGCTGTTGTTGCTGTTTTCTGGCATTTGTTCTTGTGAATTTACAAGCATTAACAGCATGTTCTCCAGTCTATCGGTTTGGTGTTAATATTGTTTTGAAGTCTCTTTGCCACATTTTGTTTGGGGCATCTATTCAACATTATCTCATTGTCATGTAGATAACATTGTTTCAACATCATTTTATCAAAAACAACCTAGTCCTAATGTTGTCCAAACGTCCATAAGGTTGCCAGATTAACATCACCGCAACATTTTGACAAACAGAAATTCCTGCTTTTTGTACCTGCTAACCTGATAGTGACTTTATTTCCTCAGTTAAAACATGTACTTTTAAAACTTTTTATTAATTAAATTTACATACATTAAATTTAAAACTGTTTTACTTTCTCAAGGCTGCATGTTTGCCTGAATACGTCCGTCTTTAACTACGTGAGAGTTCAATACATTATGTATATATTTTTATAAAGTTCAGTATAATGTACTGTACACTGTTAACTATTGATTCTGTGCAAACCGTTTGCGTAAATCTCCCTTCAAAAAGTGAGTTTGCACTTAAACAGTATGAGTACACGAGGCAGTCACTAGGTAAACTAGGTATTTCTTTAAGTTTAACAAACTTAAACGTGTCAATCTTTACTGGGGCCACACCCTGTTTTCAGCGCTGCAGCACTTTCCCAGATTGTGATTGTGGCCAATTCACTCACGACTAGTCTGGGTTTGTTAGCTTGAAGTTACTGAGAAAGCTGCACCTTTTTCTTATGTTCACAGAGTAAATTTGGTCTTCAGTTTACCTTCTTATTGGGCAAATATGCTTTTTTCCTGGGACAGTAACATGCAGTTGGGAAACAAAAGCGCCATTTGCAGTGGTCTGTTTTCCAGACAGCAGACTGCAGTAAAGACGAAGCCGTTCTCTCTCTAGGTCTGTTACAATTCTCAATATGAAGGTCATTGGCAAAACGAAATGAAGTATATTCTTATGAAAGTAAAAATTAAAATGGCAGAAACCCATTTTGGACATTTTCTGGAAACCAATTCTTACTGTTTAAAGCACATTTTAAAAACATTTTTACATCTTGTGTTTCACAAACAGCATTATCAATGATATTTCTTGCTTTGTTGTGTGTTTCAATAATGATAAAAAATTATACTACATAGTGTGCTGTCCCAATTATTTTACTACAAATAATATAGTTTCAAAGAAAGTGAAAAATATAGTTTTCACTAAAATATTAAGACTTTTTTTGTCTTTAACTTGATTCTATTTTTTTTTTATTATTATTATTATTATTATTATTATTATTATTGTTGTTGTTGATTACTTAACCATCTGAGGCAATCATTTGTCCAGCTGTACAGTGAAGTATAAACACTAAAACAACATATTGCAGTTTTTTTTCTGGTTTATTTTTATAGCTACAAAGAGAGCTATTATTCTATAAGATGGAAGCAACACTCCTATTTATTCCTCACACAAACTTTAACACAACTTGTACATTAACTTTACACATGTACATCAACAGACCTAACCTGGTGTCTTTTAACAGCCAGGTACAGTTGCTTATTTTTATGAACGCTCCACTCCTCTTTCCACTTCCAGCTAACCTGTAGTATTGTGAGGATGTTTTGGAACCATGTTGTCACTTTCACTGAACCAGTAAGACCAGTATGCTGGATAACGCAAAACACAACCACACAGAGAGGAAAGACCTGTTTACATGTTGCTGACCTACAGGCTGACCTTTAGGATAATATTATTCTGGTGTGAGGGAAAGTTTGAGTTCATCCATATATAACACAATTTCAGTTGTTTCGCTAAAAGTCTGTGGTCACGTTACACCAAAGTTTTATTGACCCACCAAAAGAAATGCAGTAATGACAGAACTTCCTGTTCACATTGTAATTGGCATGTAAGTGTAATGTGTAATTCTGTTGCAAATATATATTTACAAAACCACAATAAACAAATCTGCAACCTATGAACTTCATTTTATTGAATCCTTTTATTCACCGCGTTGAGTCAATTCGTGCCCTCTTTGCAGTTACACCCTGGCAGAGCTCTTTATTCCAAAATATCTTCACAAATATCCTGAAATCGTTGCCAAGTCTTCTTGTCAAAATCTCTTGTGTTCTGTCAGTTCAGGTAGGCAATGTTGATGAGCACCAGTTTTAAAGTCTGCCATGGATTAGGATTCAGATTTTCAAAAACATTCAGATTTTTAGGTTTGAACAATTCCAGCACTGCACTGACAGTTTGCTTGGGGTCATTGTCCTGTTTAGAAGGTAGACTTTGATCTGACTGGAACAGGTTTTATTTTTTTAAGGGTTGCCTCATTTTGAGCTCCATCCAACTTGACCTCAACCTTGAACATGGAAAGCATACCCATGACGTGATGCCACCACCACCACCACCACCACCACCACCATGTTTCAGCATGACAATGGTGTTCTCAATGTCATGTTGTTTTGTTCCCCGGCCAAATAGTTGTGTGTTTGTCATATTAGACGCCTCATTGTTTTGTTTAGTAACAGAAGCGTTGACACTGAGTATATAATGACACATTTGTTTAGCTGTTTGTGGCACAGTGGCATAGTGATTAGCACTGTGGCCTCACACCTCCAGGGATGAGGGTTCAAGCCCCGCCTTCGAATCTGTGTACGTGTAGTTTCCATGTTCTCTCTCTGTGCTTGGTGGATTTCCTCCCACAGTCCAAATATATTCATGGTAGACTAATTGACGTTTCCAATTTGCCTGGATTGGCACCCTGTCCAGGGTGTACCCTGCCATGTACCCTAAGTCCCCCAGGATAGGCTCCAGGCTAGTGCACTATGTAGGGTTGTTCCACACACCAAGTAGTGCCATTGTTCAGGAGCTAGAGAGGGATTTAGGACTCAGCCTTGTAGTTAGCTTTGTAGCTCGTGTTTGCTGTGAACAAAGTGTTGAGGTGAGTCACGAACCCGTCGATGAGTGATGGGTGACGCTTGCACTAACACTAATGGAAGACCGAAACGTAAGACGGAAAGTTCTGAGGTGATTTGGAATTACTTAGAAGCAATTGTGTTGTTTAAAATAATATAATGATGTCAGATGTGTGTTTTTTTTTTTTTTTTTTGCTGAAAGTGCTTCCGTGACTAGTTTTGAATGTGGGTTTTGGCAGGCATTCTACAATGTTCTTTCAAGTTCTCCAGACTACCACAGATCCTTTTAGTGATATGCAGTGCTGGCCCATACTGGACTAATTTCATCGGTGGACTTAACTGTATTAAGCAAACCAGCAGCGACAAAGAAAAACTCCCTGAGAAAACATGAGGAAGAAACCTTGACCTTTAAACGACCTTGACAAGATTGTATGTATCTTGGTACTTAGCCTTTTGGTTCTTTCTTACACTATAAAATTCTTCCTGTAACCACTGACCAAATACATCCTGCTGAAATGGTTAAACGTATCCTATAATTATAAATACTGTATATTCTACTATGTAATGGAGCTGACGTACATGGAAATAAAAATCTATAAAAAAAAAAAGAGTTTATTGGAAGTAATGTGTCATCCTCTGGGAAACCCCATCATACTGAAGCACAAACTTTCAGACACAAACAAAACACCTCGGCTCATTCACGCTTACGGTAGAAGATTTTTCTCAAACTCCTGCGTTTGTCTCAGAATCAGTAGAGCGTAATGGTAAAGTCATCCATCCTCATCATCTGTTTACAGAAAACACGTAGATTGGAATCACATGCTGGCGTTGGACAATAACAAACGGGTCCCGTTTCGACACGAGGTTCTCGTTTTCAGAACCTACCTTCATTTAAAAAAAAAAAACACAACTGTGTGAGTGTGTGTCTGGGTTTCTCCACGATGTCACTCCGTAATGATCCAACCATTAATCATACAGGGTGACCTGAGATTCTGGGAATCCCTGTGTTTATTCTGTCTCTGGGTTCATTGTTCTGTCTTGCTAGCAGAGCTCTGTGCATATGGAAAAGTATTCTTGCTCTTTTGCTTTTTTTCTGTTATTCTTGGAAGTCCCTTCTTCAGCATAGTGGTTAAAGGCTCGGGGCTCCTGCATACTGTTTAAAACACCCTCTGTTTGAACCATTTACATTCTTTCCTCCTTTTTTTCCTGGAAGTTCTCATCCGTCTTGTATTTCTTGCTTTGACTGAGCCCCGTCTCTTATTACCATGATTATTATGAAGATTTTATGTTATACTGTGTGTGTTTCAGCTGGAACTGTTTAAGTTTAATAATAAGACGCCACACGTTTCATTGTAGAACGGTTGTGAGACACGTTTCTGTTATTCATTTCCTCTAGCAGCCTCCCTTTTTTTATTCAGTCTCAAAGTTAACAACAAACATAAAAAAACACTTACAGTTACAGCTTTATGTCTGATTGTTAAAATGTCTAATAAACGTCTCCATTTTTTATTCTAAATCCCTTAAATGATCAGTTTAAATTTGCAGCTGCGCTATTGTCCGACTATTATGTAAAATGTACTTTTTAGTCATTTCTGCTGTGTGCTTTATCTACCCTTTTTTCCATTTCTGTATTGGCCGCGGATTAAACAAAACCATTAGACGTATCGCCAATTATGACCTCAAATAAGAAGATACACCCTCAGCTGTTCTGTCCTCTGGTCCGTCATGGCTCGGCACAAGCTCGTTCACATAGAATGCTGAAGCATTAATTAACAGGCACACTTGTGTGTTAATTTGTTACATAGTAAAATAGGGGACCTTTAAAGAAGTTAATGAACATCTTCTGATCAGTCAGAATCAAGAATTCAAACAGTACCGTGCATGGGAAATAATTAACATTACTTTTTCTTATAACAAGAAATATATAATTCAAAGTTATTTATTTATAAAGCGCACATGTATTGTGATGGACTATTATTGTGAGGAGACTTTATCATGTCACACCACAACTGAAACTGTCTCACAAATATCACCTTCAGAAAACCTGTTTTTCACAAACACGCCTGATTTCGCATACAGTCTGAGCTGTCAGTTTCTAAATGAGGCTGGAACAATGTAGAATGTTACATTGAAAGCCATGTAAAAATCACACACACACACACACACACACACACACACACACACACACACACACACACACACACACACTCTGTTCCACTTCCTCTGAAGGTGAAGGGTCGCATCTACAGTGTCAGTTACAGTAGGTCTATCCTTCCTTGTCACACTGCTTTCCACTGACGTGTGTGTGTGTGTGTGTGTGTGTGTGTGTGTGTGCTTGTCAATCTACATTCTGCATACAAGAAGCTTGTGCAGACTAAAAAAAAAAATGTAATACACTTGCACATAAACTACAAACCCTAAAATCCTATTTGTCCAAACACAGATCCAGCCTTAAATGGACAATCGCAATTAAATAAAAACTTTTAGAAACAATTGCATCATTTTGTGAAAGTGTTAAGGAAGGATTGATTGATTGATTGATTGGGGGATTTATTTTTCCTGATTTTCTCCCTTAACGAGGCAGGCCCAATTCCCACCCGTTTTGGCGGCTCTCCCTTATCACACGTCAGCTCCCAACTCTGGAGGACGAGGGCTATCATGTGTCTCAGGGAAGCCAGGGAAGCTTCTTTTTGATCCACTGCTCATGTGGCATTAAGGGTTGAAGAGAAGAGCTATTCACTGATGAAGCTGCAGCCAGTAAATTACTGTAACTTTGCAGTGATAAGGTTTTACAGTATTTTTAATAAGTAAGCGAATAGAGAGAGCACCGCTGAGAGCACGGCCAGTTTGGCTCCTTTAGACTCTCGGCTGCGGCATCACTAGTATTTCGACTTTTATGAAAGTTTAAAAGTTTTACGTTTGGTCTTCATTCTGTAATTAGCTGAGAAACAGCCAATAGTTTGATACCTTAAATGATACCCATTAATTAATTAACGTCGATCTGTCTTATTGGACCATGTTGATGTTGTGCCATGTGCAGGAGGGCAAGTGCATGAATATAATCGAAATGATATTTATTTATGTATAGAGCTGTGTAAGAGATTTTGAACTCGGGCACTCTGTGAGTCCAAATGTTCCTGTCTCTGTGTGTTTGTATGAGTTGTTGCTTAGTAGCCATGTTATGCTAGTGCTGGGTGTTAAATGAGTATACATAGCACTACGCTCCATAACAGGAATAACTCTTTATGACTTATTAACCTGTTAGGGACTATGCATGTAAAAATACATTATTCAGAAAGGCAACATGAATACAGAGCAAATCGAATACTTGCACATTCTCTATAATAGTAAAATGTATTACAGAAAGGTTTAACAGAGTACGCTTAATAGATTTTTTTTTTTTTTTAGTGTTTATAGAGGATGCCCAAGGACAAGATCATTTACATAAAGTTTATCCTTTATTTATGTTGTTACTGAAAACGTTACACAAAGGCTAAGTGTTTCAGAGAAGTGTCGTAGGACCTCTTATGATTTATCTGCCACCATTCCTGAGAAATGACACACTGGCTTGGTGTGAAGAGAACAGGATCGTAGGATCGTCAGGAAGGATAGGATGTTCTGGAAAAATGTAATCTATGTGCTGTTCCTGCATTATAAAAACTAATGGCAAGAAAAAGACAGACCTGGAATTAACTATGGACATTACAACATATATGTCAGTTGAGTTGAATTTTGTGAAAGATGTCTACTTTTTTGTCTCTTTGTGTCATATATAAGTCAAACTGGGGCTTGTGATGAAACTTCTAATAAATGAGGACAATAAGGTGATGAGACTCTTAGCCGCAGTAAAACAATTGAATGGTGCAAACGTTGTAAAGAAGGCTGTACATCCGTGAATCCGATGTGGCTCAGAGGCCGCTGCAGTCGCTCCCGTGAACATTCAGCGATAATCCGAAATCGATGGATTTTCTTGTGGAAGAGACACATCTGTCTGTGGGAACTGTACACACAATCATTCACCAACACCACTTACACATTACAAGAACGTGGTCGTTAAAGGAGTTCCTGGGAGGCCAGCGTTTGAGACATGAAGCAGGCAGTCTGATCATGGGTGAGAAAACTTTCTACCTTGATGGTGTCCAGGCACTAGTGAAACACTGGGATAAAGACATTAGTGTAACAGGGGATTTATAGAGAAATAAAGAGAGTGTTTACCCTCCTAAGTGTGTTCTGTTATTCTGCACAATAAAAAAAAAGTCTTGCTTTGACTTGAACGCCCCCATGTCTGTTCAGAATGATTTTTAACTACAGATTCTAAATGGAGTTCATATCTGGATTTTGTAAAACATTTATGAAATTTTGTTTTTAACTGCACCTTGTAATTGGAAAAGTGGAAAAATGAATGTCCCTTGTACTACCCCTGTACTCTACACCATCCATTCTGCTTTCAATTTTGACAAGAATCTAAGTCTCTGAGGATGAACACGATGCTGCCACCACCATGCTTCTCCATAGAGAATGTTTTAATTGAGACATGGCCCTTGGGTTTGCATATATCTCGTCAGAACTTACTTTAGGTGTCTTTAGGTTTGATCCTACTCATATAAATCAATACATCATTGGTTCTCTCTCATTCTTTCCACTCTCACAGAATCCTCCAAATGGTTCATTTCTGTACTTTATAACACCTTCAGACTGACTGTTGGCCTGACCACACTGTAAATCCTCACAGTTTACATAAATGTATTTTGTGCATCTAGCATACAGTACATTATAATAATTGACTAAACCAAAGTGCTTGAGAGAGAGAGAGATCATAAAATTCGTGCCAGCTGAAGGCATCAGTTGTACTAATAATATTCACATTAATGAACGCCATCCAACTAAAAGTTTTGAGTTGGAAGCTTTTTCAAAACAGAAAAAAAAGTTTAGATTTACAGTGCTGACTCTGTTTTAGTTCTGAGGAACAGCCTTGTCTAGGTAACGGTCCCACGTCCTCCCCGTTGATCCGACAGCGCTTCCTGGAATGTCTGGACTCCTAGATATAACTTTCAATCCTATTCCAAAGTCCTGACCTTATCTTTAACTTCTTTTGAATGCTTTGCTTTTCTTCACTCCTTTCCTGCAGACTGACAGTCTGGGACCTGCTTTAATATTTCACTAGTCAGTCGTGTCCTTTTTAAGATGATATCTCTCAGCTGAAGGTTTCATAACCTTCACATCCTTGAAAGCAGAAAATGTTCAGTTTTGGGATGTTCTTTTAATTATTTGCAGCCTGGTTTATTTAGCAATAAAGAAGAATATGTCTGTTTTTTATTTGTCATTCTGACAAAACCATGGGGGTTGAATACTTTTGCAATATGGCTGCTCACCACATGCAAGTAAATACATCTCTCTCACATGGCTTTTTTATGACATCATGGACTATTTATATCTGCAATTGTGTGTATTTTTTTATTTTTTATAATTTTTTTTCAGAGCACATGTTTATTCAGAGTAATGTTTTTGCACCGTGGTGTCTCTCTGCCTCGTGCTTTTTGTTCATGTGTCTCCGGTGACCCCTTTAACACACGACTTTCAAATAATCATCACAGCCTTTATGTGGAACAGCACATCGACTGGATGCACACATGCCCTGCAGGAACAAAAACACACTGAGCACGTGCAAAACCATGGGCCATGTGTGCGTCCTCAGGAAGGAATTTTGGACAGACAAGGGGTCATGGGAAGATCATTAAAATGTGCGTAATCATGCACATTAAGACAGTCAGGAGAGATGCAAACATGGAAGAAAGATTTCGGGGAAGCGTAGGAGTTAAAAAAAAAAAAAGGAAAAAAAAAAAGTGTGTCCCTCTCTGTCTCTCTCTGTCTCTGTCTCTCTCTCTACTCATTGAGCCAGCTGGAGGGCAGTGTGCTTTTCACAGATGTTCCAAAGTTCCTAGTTTTCTTGGAAATGCTTGGACTTAGGCAGGGTTATCTCATGGGCGTTTGTGTGTGTATACATGTTTGCATGTGTTCTGTTGCATCACTGGTCAACCTCAGGACAGCCTCAGGAAGTTTTCAAAACATAGTGTTATTAATTTAAATAGATAAACGGCACCAGAGCAGAGGGTAAATAAGCACCGCATATTTCTACATGCGAAAAGTTCACGAAGGTTTTGACAAAGTGTTTTTTTTACGAACAGTATGGTACATACCGCAGTTGATCTGACTGCTGACCTGGAATATACTGCTACACCACTAATCATTTTAAAAGGTGGTCGTGAAAGTGACAGCGAGGAATATTTTAACGAGAGCGAACAGGGCGGGAGTCGAGTATCCATGACCCGAGTCTGGAGTCTGGAGTCTTCGTTCTGAGCCAAAACTTAAGAGTACATTATGTTTCACTCTGAATATACCCACAGTCCAACTGGCCTGGACTGCCGGCGCACCACAGAGTGAAGGGAGAGCGTGACAAGAATGATGAATCAGCAGTGTGACACACACACACACATAATCATACAGAAATCTTTGGCAAGACAGCTCTGAAGGTAAATATCTGAAGGTCTGTCATAAACTCCAGTCTATATATAACCGCACTTCGGCTCTTTAAATCGCTCGCTCTTTGGACACGCTGCCAGACGCCCAGACGGTTATGTGTGCAAAAGGTTAAAAGGCATAAAATAAATCAGGTTTGGAAATATTTCTGTATATCCGCTCACACAAAACATAACAAACCACATGCACATAAATCATAATATACAATCACACAAAAATCCTGAATCTTTCTGAATCCAGTATTTGATTTATATTCATGTCAGATTTTTTAATCACTTGCAGCTTTTCAAGATGTTTTAGATTTTCCCTTAATGAAGTTTTTGGGTTTTCTTGTGTTCATAGACGTATCGCTTATATAAAGTGTACTTTTACCTACTGTACCTGAATAAAAACCTTTATACCATAAAATACCATAACAATTTTTTTGCCCTGCGCTACTCATATTACCAATTCATTTCCAAGAAATGTGTGAGGAATCATCGCCCTTCCCAAATTACGAACCCCTCCTCTTACTCCCCACATACGCTGGCCCCTTCGTAACACTTTTATGTTTTGTAAATGTCGCTATGACAGGTGCTCAATTAAGTTCCTCAGCCAGGCAGAACGCACCTCAGCTCTGTGTTGAAGAATAGCACGAACACAGTCAGCACGTTTAAGTAGCAACGTAGGTACATGGTACAAGGTACGTAGGTTTAAGTGGCGTTGTGTTAGTGCGGCTAAAACCGGATATGTTAGTCCAACTAAAATCATGCTGAATCGAACTCCTCAAAGGGAGACTAGCACACCCGAGTAATGAGTTTGGGAGTTGAGCTACTTTGGCATGTATAACTCAATCAGACACAGAAATTAGCCTAGACGCTCTGAGCATGCACCATAACACCATGACGATGATTTGCAACAGTGACCATTCTTAAAAGCACTATATAAATAACATTTTATTGAACTAAATTGAATAATGTGCATCGCAGTTGTCCAAAAAGTAAGGCATACAGAATGTCCGAAATGTAGAGGTTGCCCATGTTTTCACCACTCAACATGTTACCAGTTTGTCACAAGCGAACTTGTTTGTCGATTGCTTTGATCAGTGACTTGCAGTCAGGGGCGAACTGTGAATAAAGTATTATCAAGTGCTGAGAATTACTGTAGCAGAATTTAATGGAGTCAGACTTGCTTCTGTCAATAAATTGATTTCCCTAATGAGCCTGTATAATAGGACAAGGACAGTAAATGGCGTAGTCGAGCTCTAACTGCAGCTCCACTTAACTGTCCTTGTAAATGTACTGAATGTAGAGGAGCCTCACAGACTTGACCAAAAATCGACCTCCTTGGGCAGCATTCCTTAAATCAAATTTTATATTTGATTTTATTTTAGACGATAAGATGGCTTTGAAACTAACACATGAAGATGGAACAGAACCAGTCAACTGTAATCTTTGGGCTGATCTGAAGGTAGTAGTTTATCAGAATCAACCCAGAACATTCGCTACACTCAAGGAGGGAAACATTCATTCAGGAAACAACATCCGTTCTGATAGATTAAAAAAAGGGTCAGTTTGAGCATTTATACTAATAAATGCATTTTGCATATGAATCCAGACTGGTGTTTCTGGTGATGTTGGAGGGAAAAGTGAAGAGATGAAAAGTGTCTTCCAAGCAGTTGGTTAAATTCCTTGCCAATGACTGCAATCGTGCTCTGTACTGTATGTTGTTGTGTATAGTTTCGTGTCATTCTGCATCGGTTCATGTCGCACCATGGTCCAATGGACCAATGTTTCATTTCACTGCGTTCTGTTTAAAATGACAATACATGCCCCTTGACTTGATGTAACTCGACTCAGATGTTTATATATATCGTCGCTGGTTAATAGACTTCTGAGAGGTAACATGAGTCTTCTCTGCACCAGAAATATGATACGATGGGAACTTCCACCTCAGGCTAAAGACGCTTCAGGAAGCGAGGAATTCTCTATATGAGTGTTTAGAAGTGGCAGTGCCATGTGGACGGTGTATGCGTCAAATAGTGTTGTCTGAGTTCTGAGTACCATGCACCAAAAAACACTACACTACAACAACGTAGGTACATGACTATGTGTAATGTGCATTAGTGCCATAAGAGATTTCCATATGTTCTGTACATCTCATGAAAGAATTACTTCAAAATGTATCTCTACTCTTTCTTTTTTGTGGTTTGAATCAGAACCAGAAGGCGCGTGCTTATATGGTGTGAGCAAGAACATGAATCTTTGTCCTTTCCTACAATAAAGGTGGTGTATAAAGACAATAAAAAGCAATTCCTCTGTTCCTAGTCCTTAGTTTTGCCCCTGGAAATGTAAACTCAGTATGAGGTGCTTGTTTGGTGGAACCGCTTGAATGTTATGCAGCTGTGTGATGAATGAAATGATGGGGTGATTGTGAGAGATTATGTTTGGATGTTCTAGTGTGGGGAGGACAAGCAGGGGATTTACTAGGGCAGCATTTACTGTTCTTGTTTTCTGTTCACATATACGAGTCTTCATTTGTTTCTAACACTACCTTTTGTTAGTGTGTGTATTTACGTGTCTTTTAATCCACACATATGTAAGAGTAATTCAGTTCCTAATTAAATTGCTCGCTCATCAGTCTTTCATAATAAACTTATGAAATAAAAGATAAGCGCTCTGATTAATCCCGATAAGTATGCTTCATCATCATGCTCGATTCTAAGATTCACAAACCTCCAGCTTACATCCTTCATCCCACTCAGTATTATGCTCTCCTCCTCATCCACCTCGACATCACACACTATTTTTAAAATAGAAGCCACATTATATGACTTAAGCAAAAAAATTAAATAAAGCATAAAAAAATTGAGTTATTTTTGAGTTATATTTGAGAATATTTTTTTCTTTAATGTGACATGTGTTAGAACAGACGGCGCAAATTGCACAGTTCACAAATATATCATGTACGTTCACATAAAACGTGCAATTAGCACTTTCCCCCTGTCACACCCCTGTCAGACAGGCAAATAGCATCCTCCAGCATCCAAGCATCCTCTCGATGTGTTTAATATCCACATGCAGCTTTATCCGTGAACAAACTTTCAAGCAATAGTCAGAGCTGCTAAAATCAGATGGCAAAAATAGAATTTTTCCTCAAATCCCTGATCAGTTTCTTCATTAAATTTTTTTAACACCAGACTTGAAAAGGAATAAACATCTTTACAGTAAGTCCCTTACATACGAAAATTCAAGTTACTTTCGAAGATACGAACGAGCATGTTCAATTGCGGAAGTTAGATCACATGTCACAGTACATTGTCACAGTAGCATGCATCCCAGGATGTCCAGGAACAAATGTAAAAGCAGCGTCGATGAAGCTGGTACTGCTTAGAAGCACTGAGACAAAAGTGAAAATATTTGAGAGAACGGAGCAAGGTGAAAAGATGGCAGACATTGCTCGTTCTTTTAACATGAATCGTTCAACCATCTGCACAAATCTGAAGAACAAGGACGAGATCATGGAGATTTAGTTTTATACTGTGTATAACCAATTATGTTAGTATCCTAGTGCCTAAACAATGTTTGTTGGACTTATGAACAAATTGGACTTACGAACAGAACGCTCTCAGAACAGAACTCATTCATATGTTGGGGACTTACTGTTTTTCCTGTTTTGTCATGAATATCATGCCAGAAATTGACTGGATGTTTTTAAGATATCTTGCTTTAAAACAACAGCTTAGTATCTGTGGACTGTTTTTAAACTATAGTCCACTGATTTAGTTTTTTCCAACTGAATTCTTGTTTCAAATTGAGCCCAATTTAGTGCAATAACTCTGACATTATTGATTGTTTGGTAGATCATATTATACCACTGAGCTGTACTGAGAGCGACAGCATGTTAGTGCTGATGAGTATTGGGTCACAGTCACACCAGATCTTTCACCCCACGCTGTTTTCCTTGCTGACGGTCACAGGAAGTCTTCATGGTGTGTGATTTTTGGAGAGAATGTTGGGGTTTCTATTGTAGTAGTGTATTTTACAAATGAACCATTTGTTTACAAATCAGTCTAGACGATCCAGAAGTCTGGTACTCAGAACGAGCATTGCTATAGGTCTGGAGGTGGTGTGAAAGGAGTCTTAAAATCGTTTACAATTGCAGAGTACATGAGTATGTGATTTGAGACATGACATGTGGTTGTGTCGAATCGTGCTATTCTGGCCTTACTACTGTATTGATGTTGGTGTAGGTCCTTTCAATGGTTACAAACAAAGAAACTTTGCATTCCAACAAGAATCACCTCAGGCTACATTACCTTATGTAAATACCTTATGAGTAATGACTCTAACTAAAGTGAAACACGATAATTAGAGGATGTTTGCGTTTGTAGCGCACACGTTATATCAGGTAAGGTAAAATATAGCATTGTCTTCTTTAGATATGTGTCTTAAGGTTTGTCGCACCACCTAAAAATAATCAACAATACTTTGTTGATCCAGGTGAAACAACATTAGGTGATAAATCCAGTAATCAAAAGATATGTCTGAATAGCGAGTGGCAAAAGGCATTTGTCTGCTGTTTCATCATGGACAGCAAGTTAGAACAAAGCAAACGTGAAATTCTGTGTGAAACTGGGCGAATCTGGCACAGAGACATTTGACACGATACAAGTTTATGGCGATGTTGCAATGAGTCATTCGAGGTCTTTTGAGTGGCACACGCACTTTAAGAGTGGTAGAACATCACTGGAATACAACAAAAGATCAGGAAGACCTTCAACGAGCTCAATGTTGTGCATGATGATTGAAGGAGAACATTCCACAACATTGCTGCCATTGTGGTCATAGAGAACAGTCCAGGCAATCCTCACATGTAATTTGAACACACGCCGGGTTGCTGCCAAGTTCGTCCCCAGGCTGCTGACTCAGGAGCTGAAGGAACATTGCGTCAAAGTCTGCCAAGAACTCCTTCAGTGTGCCGTCATGACCCAAAACTTGGGTGTACGGAGCCCATCATCTCCACGACTAAAAAAGGCGTGGCAGGTTTGAAGCTCGACTGACTGCATGCTCATCGTCTTTTTCCACATTCATGGCATTGTGCATCAAGAATTCGTCCCCATGGACCAGAGAATCATTCATATTAGCATCAAACTGACACACAGGAAGAATGTCTCATCCTTCATCACTTACGTGTTATTAACGAGACTAATGGATCATTTAACAAATGTGTCATCAGTGAAACAGGATTTCCTTCACTCAAATGTGTTATTTTTATTTTTAATTTTTTAATTTTTCTACTTCCGCTGTGCACCTCCATAACATAAAGCATTTAGATGCTTGTACTTATATTTATTTAGGTAAGTTATTGTTCTTTTTCATATTTATATAGTGTATCTTAACTTATGTTCGACAGTGCTGTAGGTCATGTGAAACCATTCAGGCACTCAAAAATGTTTTATTGTGCTAAAGGTGTAACCGCTTGCTTTTACAGGGACGACACTTTATGTACAAGGGGTGTCGAGTCAAGCCGGGACTTTTCATTGTGCAGAATAACAGAACAGTTATGAGAGTAAAAACTCCCCTTTATTTCTCTATATAATCCCCTGTTACACACTAATGTCTTTATCCCAGTGTGTCACTAGTGCTTGGACACCATCAAGGTAGAAAGTTTTCTCACCCACTATCAGACTGCCTGCTTCAGGCATGTTTTCTCAGAACACCGGAGCCGTGATCGGACTGCCTGTCTGATTCATGTCTGAGACACTGGT
Source organism: Clarias laeviceps (assembly GCA_030014305.1). NCBI lineage: Eukaryota > Metazoa > Chordata > Actinopteri > Siluriformes > Clariidae > Clarias > Clarias laeviceps. The sequence continues at coordinate 3,550,299 of JAQMYJ010000037.1, read as the reverse complement.
TTCCAGGAACACCTTTAATGGCCCAAACATGTGGAAATGGTTTAGAGTGAGGTGAGGACTGTACGAAGGATGTAGCGATAACTCCCAGCCGAGTTCCTGTGATGTGTAAGTGGTGATGGTGAATGATTGTGTGTACAGTTCACACAGACAGATGCGTCTCCTCCGCAAGTCGGCGACAAGTGATCCGTCGGTTTTCAAGGATCAGGTGTTTCACTCTCTGAATGTTCAAAGAAACGACAGTAGTGGAGTGGAACGAGTCACCTCGGGCGGAATCGTCAGTGTTTAGCTTTGTTAAAATTTGCAATTTTTTTTTTACTGCAACTAAGAGTCTCATCACTGTACTGTGTTTGAAGTCTTCTGTAAAATTCAATCGCAATTCAATACGTCCCCAGAAATTTTATCACAAATCCCGGTTTGACCCGGAGTGACCCTTATAATATCTTATATTATAATTAACTGTTGTAAAGACTCAAGTTATTTACAAACCCATTGTGTGAGTTATTAACATTATATAGATTTGTTGTTTATTATTTTATAATACAAATGTATATAAAATAATATAACATCGACTAGATAGACTTACTGGAGATGTTGGGGCTGAAGTAGGAGCTGAAAGATGAATAAGATAAACGTGTGTGTGTGTGTGTGTGTGTGTGTGTGTGTGTGTGTGTGTCTGGCTGACTCACTGTATGTACTGCAGTGGAAATTTACCGAGTTCTCAGTCCTGGTGTGTGTGTGGCTGCATTTTCTTTCTTCTTCTCAAAAACCCCAACAGACTCACAATGAAAATAAGGTTTCCATTCGCTTACTGAAGAAGCACAGGTCATTATGAGGATAGTGCGTGTGTGTGTGTGTGTGTGTGTGTGTGTGTGTGTGTGTGTGTGTGTGTGTGTGTGAGTGTGAGAGAGGGAGAGAGTGACAGCCTGACAGTCTGTCTTCTGAAAAATAACGAGTGATTACTGCTTGATTGTTCGTGGCATGGTGCGATCAGGAAGAGTGTGAACAGTGTGTTCCTGGCACACACACACACACACACACACACCTTGCTGTTAGACATTATTCAGGCGTTCTTAGTCAGATTATCGCACCTCAGTTGAAGTCCAGACAGTCTTCTTATCAGTCTTCTGTGCTTGATCTCTGTTATTAGAACATTGTGCTGTTCATTGTCTCCTAATCCCTGGTCTTAGTGGGTCAGTACTGGACGTTATGTAACACAGACCCTGAGCCCCATCACTGACACACACACACACACACACACACCCATACATACCCACACAGGCATAACCCTAAGACCACAGGCTTTCCATGTTAGTTTAAGTGAGCCAGGATGAATAATCCTGCAGGTGTGTGTGTGTGTGTGTGTGTGTGTACTAATGCTACCAGGACAAATGTGTTTATATTAACACTATTCACCATTTCCGATAATCTAAGCTGTACCTCTTTCTGTATCGTTAAGTTTTCTCGCTGATTCAAGTCTATTTAAAATAAACGAGGGTCTCCGAGTCTTTTTTCACGTAACCGCTGTGTCACATGATGACGTAGGGAAAAGGCTTCTGAACAGTATAGACATTTATGACATTAACTAATCTACAGCATGAGTATTTGTCACTCTGATGCAAGTACCATAATAAAGGGTGTGTACAGTATAAAGTATAATAATATACCATGGATGTAAACTTGACAAAAAAAAACATAAAATCCAAAAGACCTTGACTCTGAATAAATACAGTAAATCTACTCTGACACATTTAAGTTTATGAAAAATTATAATAAAAAAAAAATATATATATAAATTTTTATTATTTTTGCTTGAGAAAGTTCTCAGTGTTTTTGGTTAGTGTAAAAGAAATGCATAAAGATGTTCTCTGTATCTGTGATGACGGGTATGATCATTTTTTGTTATGTGTATGTATTAAAAAGTCATTATATTCATCAGACAGTACAGCAGCATATCTACAGTTAAAGGTAGACTTGGTGATGAGACTCTTACCAAGCCATGTCCACATGTTTGGGCCGTTAAAGGGGTTCCTGGGAGGCTGGTGTTTGAAGTATGAAGCAGGCAGATCATGGGTCTGACGTACTGAGAAAACGTTCTACCTTGATGGTGTCCAAGCACTAGTGCAACTAAGTGCATTAGTGTTGCAGGTGATCATATAAGAGAAATTAACTTTTTTAACACATAACTGTGTTCTGTTGTTCTGCACAATCAAAAGTCCTGCTTTGACTTGAACACCCCTCATAAAAACACATGTGTATTTTATAGTTGTGTTTTATCTTCTCCCTGTCTCATGATTAATGCGTTTCCTGATTCTGGTATCGTCCAAATGTCTCCCTCGGGTTCTTTTTTGAGTCTCTTTTTGTTGAATAGATTTTTCGTCTATTTTTGTTGATAATCTCCATTTATTTTATGAAACCACTACTTTGCAGCAATACCATCATATGGATTAAATTGTTCCTGGTTCCATTTGACCTGCATTGAGTTTTTAATTAATTTGTTAATCTGCAGGTGGAGTGTCATCAGTGAGCCATGTTTCTGTTTCTCTGTTTCTCTGTTTCCAGTTTGACTTCTGTTTCTTGTCTATGATTATAGATTAACCCTGTTTCAGCCTGTGGGTGTTTTGACTCTGACACTTTCAGACTTTGAGAGTGTGTGTTTGACTAGGCTTAGCAAAGTAAATGCTGACTTTACACACTTGTGCCCAGCTTGCACGGTACACACACAGTGTGTCTACTACTCGACAACCTTCTTACTGAGTGCAACAGAAAACACATTCATATGAAACTAAATAAGACGTTTTTCGACATGTGATCAGTTCATCAGGACGTTACAATATCATAACTCAGGACCACCTGTAGTGAATAAAAAAAAAAAATGTTGAGATGGAAAAGCATTAAAAATGGCTGTCCTCTTTGTGTAATTTTTTTTTTGCAGATTCGGTGTCCTCTTGTCCTCTTGTCCTTACAGCCTAAACAGAATTTCTGCAATGTTCCTGAAAGTCTGCAGTCTGAATCATTACTGCACTCACACAGAGCGCGTCAGCTCAAAGATTCACACTGACGTCAAGCGGCGGTGCGCAATGTCACTACAGTCACACACACACACACACACACTTCTGCAGAGTAACTTCTCACCGCATATATTCACAGATGTGCTACCTACTGTTAGTGCTATCAGTGACACTCTCTCTCTCTCTCTCACACACACACACACACACACACACACAAGATCACCTCTACAGACACCATGGAAATGTTTTCTCTCTCTCTCTCACACTCAATGAAAGAGATTTAAAGGATTTAAAGTTGAGCATGCTACAAAACAGTGCGCTAATTACGTGTTAATCCGTTTTCTCGGAAAGAACAGCGTAGTGGACCTGCCACACTTCTGTAAAGCTGTTGCAGTAGCTTAGCCTCCAAACCGTGTAAGGATGATATTCGTGGCCATCAATCGCTTTTAAGACATGATGTTATTCAGGGTAGAGCAGTCAGTAATACTAGGCTAGCTTAACTCCTGTGTAAACTAACAGCATGTGTAAGTGATAGTTACATTTATAGAGCTGCTGCTCCGTACTGTCTCTGTGTCGTCTCGTACACCATTACAAATGTGTGTTACTATAAATGGAAGCAAAATAAAAAATATTACACACAGAATGCTTTCAACTTTGCTACACACAATGCCAAACCGTCATAAACATTCACAAGTAACTTGGAGTGCCTACAACACCACATTGTTTATAATGAATCGTTAAGACTTGTCAGGTCCTCCTACGATTCCTCTTGAACCGCCTCCAAATTGTCGAGACTTGCTAGTCATGGACCAAAAATAATAATACTAATAAAAGGCGATCCATTTTCATTCCTGTCCTGTTAAATCTGTTAAAAAGAACCTAAAGCCTTCCGTTCTGGATTTCTTTGTTTGAACAAATGGTGCAACATCCAAGCATAGCTAGTGAAAAAATGTGAGAAATGGGAACAAATGTTGGACGGCAAGACGCTGCAAAGTGACTGAAGATAACATTTTAAAATGGTTTGCTTATGTAACAGCCTCAGCAGCAACTTCATTTCCCCTTTCGTCTGTTCCAACACTCAGCGGTAAACTAATCACCGGCCTGATCATCTGTCATCATCTGCACATGTTTCTCTCTGGATCATGACTTATGGTAGATACTTTTTTATGCTGAAATTATTTATAGGTCACTGTGTGGCTTAACCAACAAAAAACATTTCCTCTGAAACTGCTCATATACAGGGACTGGGCTGAAAATGAGAATCAAGGACTTGCATAAAATGAGAGACAGAAAAACGTCCTGGATGGCTATTCTTCAAGACTAAAACTCTGGAACTTGAAAGAAAGGAAGGGAAGAAAGAAAGGAATTGGAAGAAAAATAGGACAAGCTTAAAGCTCTTAAAATTTTACAATACAGTTGAACAACTTAATTAATTTATTAAACTTGATTAATTAACTTAACCAAAGTATTTATCCATTTTTTTTTTTACACAAAAGATAAGTGTTATCTAAGGAACCCTAAAAGTACACTTCCTGTATGCGTTCTTTAATCAACTCACTTTTCCACGTGTACAATTTATTAAATTTTCATCGACATGTCATATGCAAGTGTTAAAAATTTTATATCAGGCTAATCAAACATTCTGATGATCGTTAAAAAAAATATCTCTTGTAATTAAAAAAAAAATCTTTAGATCTTTAAATGCCTGAATTTATTATTATTTTTTTAGATATTTTATATCTATTTGTTTTTTATTTTTATAAATTTCCATTTACAAGCTGTGTAAAATAAAGTGCCATTATGTTGTTGGCGAATAACACAAGTCATGCATAACTAGATACTGAATTGCCAAACTTTGTATGTCCTCAGGACAAATCCAAGAAATGTACTTCACACCACATTTCATTTTCAGAATTACACACAAACACCTTTTTTTGTAGATGTGGCAGGGTAAGTGTTGGTTTTGATCTGTGATGTGTTGGGGGTGTGGTTATCAGATTAACGAGGGGAACGCAGT
>JAQMYJ010000037.1:3485172-3511024 GCA_030014305.1 Clarias laeviceps | reverse complement strand
TTGATTGTGTAAAGCTGCTTTGCAACAATGTCAATTGTTAAAAGCGCTATACAAATAAAATTGAATTGAATTGAATATAGGACTGGGAGACAACTTGGTGCCTTGGTCTATATACTACTGAGTCTGTGAAATTGTTTGTTTATATTTTTTTCTTATTTTTGATGTGATTATTGTTCAGTGTGGATTGTGTAAATTTTGTGTGATTTTTCTGTGTGTGTGCATGTTGTTGTGTTCTTTTTCTTTCCTTATTGTTTTGATCAGGAGCCAGGCACGGTGCAGGACAGGGGAGGCTGGCTGCATGCGTTTGGGGTGTGTGCTTCACCGTGTGTAGGTGTACCAACACAATCCTTTCTTGTAGTGAGTGCATGGTGGTTAATTTGATGTGAATTTGCGTGGGTTTTGGACGATTTACTGAGCTGCAGCCGGCCTGCTTTGTCCAGTTAGTCTCTGTTCCCTTTTCCCCTTCCTCCCTCCCTGAGGAGTGTTTTTATTAATAAATTTTTGTTAATTGCTTCGGTGTCTTTTTGGGGGCAAATATTTGTTGTTGCTTGTTTTAATAAATAAAACATCCCTTTTGTATTGGTACCCACGTCTCACTTGATCTTTATTCTTGCTTTCGATAGGTAGAGCTTACCTGTGTCTTTATTGGGAGTATTCCCCTGGCGCCCCACCAGGGTGGCGTAGTCGGATTAAGTTAGTTTGCAAATTCCTGCCTTTCGGGATTTTACGGTTGCCACATTTTGGCGTAATCGGCAGGATCCACCTGTTAAGGCAAGGAAATTCTTTTTGAGGCGTAGGTATATTTATATTTGAGGTGTTTTTTTTTTTTTTTACTTTTTGTCTTTTTCATAAGCAAAACAGCAGTGTGCGTTTAGATTTTGTGGGCAAGTATGGAGGATGAGATGCAGGAGTTGAGAGAACTGGTGGCCCAGTTGAGGACGGACAATGACCGTTTGCGTCGTGAGCGTGAGTTTTCCGGTTTCAATACTGTCCCTGCTGCCACTGTAACCGGACCTGGCCCATCCCAGCCAGCAGGGGTTGATTTAGTTGTACCAGAATGGGTTGTTTTTGTGCCTAGAGATCGGCGGTGTCCAAAATTTAGTGGCAAATCGGGCATAGGCATTGAAGAGTGAGTGGAAGAGGCTGAAGCGTGTATGTGGGTTCGTTGTTTGTCTAAAGCAGATAAGGAATTTTTCCTCTTTAACCACTTGGAAGGTAAAGCCTGGGAGGAGATTAGACACCGTCCCAGTGGGGAACGGGGAGATCCAGATAAGATTACTGTGATTTTACGTGAGCTGTATGGTTGCTCTCAGTCGTATGTAGCGCTCCAAGAAGCCTTTTTCTCCAGGAAACAACAGGATGGGGAATCTTTGTTAGAGTTTTCCCTGGTCTTGATGTCTCTCCTGGAGAAGGTTGAACAACAGTTGCCCGATGCTATTCCTAATTCCGACATTGTGTTGCATGATCAGTTTGTAGAGTATGTTGCCGATAGTGCTCTCCGCCGGGAATTGAAGCAATAAGTTCGTCGTTAGCCCTCCGCTATCTTATTGGAGGTACGGGGGGAAGCAATTAGGTGGGAACGAGAAGAGATGCCAGGAGGGGCGAGGGGGAGGAGTCAGTCTGTCCCAATGGTCAGTTTGTCCCCATACTGGATGCCATATCCCTGGGAGATGGCATCCAGTATGGGGTGCAAGGGCATTCTCAATCAGAGCTGAGGGAGTTGCGAGAGATGTTGAAATCACAGCAGCAGCAGTTGGATCAATTCACTCGGAGTGTTGCAGATATGCGGTTTCCTCAGCGGGCTCGCTGGCCCTCCCATGCTGAAGTGTTACTCTGTCATCTGTGTTAAAAACCAGGTCACTTTGCCTGTGAATGGGTTATGTGTTCCCTCCCCATCCCTAGCTCGCCAGGAGTCACCTTCGACGAGGGCGGGACAGAATTTTGTTCAGCCGTCGGAAAACTAGGTCCCACCGAGCTGCTGAGTCACCGTTCGGTAGGGAAAGATCATGAATCAATGACGTTAGCTCATTTAATGGCATCATGTCCTCACCTTGTTGTTTGTATGGGAGGGGTACAGGTGCCCTGTTTGATTGATACTGGCTCTATGGTATCTACGATTACGGAAAGTTGTTTCGTGGAACTATTTGTACCATTGGGCCAGGATCATCTCAGGGCATGTCATTGGTTGCAGCTTCAGGCGGCCAATGGGTCGTTAATTCCGTACGTTGGTTATGTTGAGTTGGACGTTGAGCTTTGCGGCCAGGTAATTCCAGGATGTGGCGTGTTGGTTGTTAGAGATCCCCCTAGGGGCACTGGTGCTCGAGTCCCTGGGATTTTGGGGATGAATGTCTTAAGTTTGTGTTATCAGGAGCTCTTTGGGTTGCACGGTGCTGCCCTTTTTGATGCACCATCTGTGTCCGGAGCCTCTCAGTTGGTGGTCCAAGCATTACAACATTGTCATAAGGTAGATACCACCCCTCAGGAAAGCCGTATTGGAAAGGTGCGACTGCGGGGTCGTAATGCCTGTCATATTCCAGGCGGCACTATGAAAGTGGTGGCTGCTACCTGTTCTGGGCACTTTGCTGGGGAAACCGTGCTTTTTGAACCTCTAGAAAGTGGGCTGCCTGCCGTACTTTTGGCATCTGCTGACTTAATGCGAGTGATGCAAAAAGAAGGATGGTACGTTGCGCATGTGCATAGATTACCGTCAGTTGAATGCAAAAACTCGAAAAGACGCCTTCCCCTTGCCATGGATAGAAAAAACCTTGAATTCACTGACGGGGGCCCGGTGGTTTTCCACCATGGACCTCGTCAGTGGTTACAATCAGGTTTCTGTTACCGAGGCGGATAGACATAAGACTGCCTTTTGTACACCCTTCGGTCTGTTTGAATGGAATCGCATGCCGTTTGGGCTCTGCAATGACCCAGGCACCTTCCAGAGGTTATTATAGGCAGTTTGTAGTGGGTTTTGCCAAGTTGGCAGCCCTCTACACCATCTGGTAGCTGAATTTGCAGGTTGTAAGTTCGAGCAGAGTCGAGGTTTGGGGTGGCTTGGACAGAGCAGTGCCAGGCGAGCTTTGAAGAACTGAAGAGCAGGCTCACTTCTTCCCCAGTATGGGCGTATGCTGATTTCTCCCTTCCCTTTATCTTGGATGCTAGTCATGGAGCAGTTCTGTCCCAGGAACAGGGAGGAAAGGTGCGGCCTATAGCCTATGCTAGTCGCAGCTTTAGGCCCACTGAGCGCAATATGTCAAACTATAGTTCCAAGAAGTTGGAATTTTTGACGCTCAAGTGGTCGTCATGACCGACTGAGAAGTTTAGAGAATATTTGCTGGGGCAGAGGTGTGTTTATTATCATTATGAGGGTTATTATCAGTCTTTACTGATAATACTAATAACTTTAATAACCCTCTCAGCCACCTGGCTACCGCTAAGCTCGGGGCCACAGAGCAGCGGTGGGCCACGCAGATGGCCTCTTTTGATTTTGAGCTAAGGTATCGTTCTGGGAGGAGCAACCGGAATGCAGATGCTCTTTCGCGACAGGGTCCTTCTAGTCAGGGCGAGTTGGCAGAGGTACTACCTGGTACACTTCCCACTGTGGTAAGGCAGGCTGGAGAGATGGGGATGGGTTCTCAAGCAGCGGTCACCGTGCTACCTGGTTTGGCTGTGGATATGCATTCATTACAGGATGAGGACCCTGTTATAGGTGAGGTGTTAAGGTTTAGGAGACGGGGAGCCCCACCTAAATTAGAGGAATGTTGACAGTTACCCAAGGCTGTGGTGACTCTCTTGCTACATTGGGGTCGGCTGTGTGAGCAGGACGGGGTATTGTACCGCCAAGTGTTTCGTTCGGATGGGGGAGAAGAGGTGTTGCAAGTGGTTTTACCAGCACTATTGCATCATGAGGTACTGACGCAGTTACACCAGGAGCACGGGCACCAGGGTGTGGAACGCACCACTGAGTTGGTGCGACAACGTTGTTTTTGGCACAGCCTGACAGCCGATGTGGTACAATGGTGTCAAGAGTGTGAGAGGTGTCAGGCTTCAAAGGATACAGAACATCTTCCCAATAGCTTTATGGGCCATCTGTTGGCCTCAAGGCCGAATGAAATATTGGCCCTTGATTTCACTGTGTTAGAACCCACCCGGTCAGGTTTGGAAAACGTGATCTCACTTTATTCTTGCTTTCGATAGGTAGAGCTTACCTGTGTGTCTTTATTGGGAGTATTCCCCTGGTGCCCCACCAGGGTGGGATAGTCGGATTAAGTTAGTTTGCAAATTCCCGCCTTTCGGGATTTTACGGTTGCCACACATGTTCCTTTGGATTTGTTTCTACTGTAATGTTTCTACTGCACACTTGGTTTTCTTTTGTTAAGCCTTAATTTGTTTCTTTTCTGTGTAAAATACATGCTCTCAGTACAGATGCCTGCATTCACATTTTGCCTCCACCAAATACCTGGCAGCATCTGATTTTTCCTGAGTCTGATTCTTTTGTCAGCGTAGGTGTTTAGAGGACACAATAATGTTTTTGCCCTGCTTCTCTCCCCAATTTGTTTGTTAGCCAAACGTGGTTTATCAATGATTTGTGAGATGTGAAGCCAACCGAATGCATTTTTCCTCTCCATTCTTACTAAATTACAGAGCAGAAAAAACAATATGCACCATCTTTCATATACAGTGCATCTCAAAAAATTTGAAATATTATAAAAATGTTATTTTAAAAAGTGAAACTCTCATGTAGTCTAGAACATCATCTTCAATTTCGCTGAGTTCATAAAAAATGATTTACACACTAAAAATGTCTAACGTCTAAAAAGTATGCTTGTTTATGCCCTCAATACTTGGTCGAGGCTCTGTAGCAGGAGTTACTGCATCAGTGCAGCATGGCATGGAGGTGATCAGCCTGTAGCACTGCTGAGGTGTTATGGAAGACCAGGTAGCTTTGATAGCAACCTTCAGCTCATCTGTATTGTTGGGTATTACCCATGTTCCCATTAACAATATCCCATAGTTTCTCTATTGGGTTCAGGTCAGGTGAGATAGCTGGCAAATCACTCTAGTAATATCATTGTCAGCAAACCAGTTAGTGGTCGTTTGCCACTGTGGGCAAGTGCTAAGTCCTGCTGGAAAAGAAAACTCCAAGAAACTTGCCAGCAGACAGAAGCAAAATCTTCTTCTCACTGAACTTCTCCACTCTTCCACCTGCCTCTGGGAACTTGAATTTCAAATGAAATGTAAAATTTACTTTCGTATGAAAGCTGGACTTTGGACCACTGAGTCCCCATCCAGTTCGTTCTCTTTTTAGCCCAGGTAAGACATTTCTGATGTTGTCTCTAGTTCAGGTGTAGCTTGATACTAGGGATGTAACATTTGTAGCAAATTTTCTGAAGACATCTGTGTGTGATGGCTGTTGATGCATTGATTCCAGCCTCCCTCCTCTCCTTGTGAAGTTCTCCAAAGTTCTTGAATCGGGTTTAACAATCTTCTTAATACTGCGGTTAGCAATGTTGCTTTTTTCATTGCTGTTGGTCATCATGCAGGAATTTTTCACACTTTTCTCTTCCAGTCAACTTTTCGTGGACACAAGGAGGTAAACCACAGAAGGTGCTGTATTGCAGCATATTCATGATTTACTGGAGTTGACAGGAAGTTCAGATGTGACCTGACCTAGGCTAAGAGATACATGGTATTTATTCTCTATAAAAAGTAATTTATTCGAATTTGAAATAAAATATTATTTAAAGTATTTTGAGATACTGGGTTTTTGTTGATTTTAATGAGCTGTAAGCAGGCCATCTTTTATCTTGGTTTTACACATACTAATGGAGTTTGTTCCAGCTCAAGTGCATGTTTTTATTAACCTTCTGAGAGCTGACTTTACTGTCGTGTACCTCATTATCACCTGATAACTATGTACTTAATCTTGTATTCAAACAGGAAGAATTTTGGCAACAGAATAATACACGGCACTCCATATGAGGAACACCTGAGAATAAAGATATAGTGCAGTTAGTAGAAAACATCATGTCCTCATTTGAAGACACTGGGGTCTCAAGACATTAAAAAACAAAGGGATGGCAATATTCTGATAGAATTTGTTGTCCTGAGATATTTTCAGATTTTCTAGGAACTCCTATTTGATTTTATTTCTGTCTGATCAGCCATGTCAATGTTTTCTCCGTTCTTTATAGAGAAAATGACTGACTGAATGTGTTTTCTTTTTCAATCTCAACAGGCATCTGATAATCTTGACTGAATTAGACACATTTGTCTGAAATCAGTTATATGCAGATGTTGTTCAAGAAACGTATTTGTCATATAAACACAATATAAGCCATGCTGTGAATGGAGTCTGATCAGATGGACGCAGATATCTGTGTTCGTAGATGCTGCAATTTGCCAGAAATGTGCTTCTTTGTTGGTCATTTATTGCTGTCTTAAAAGCATGTTAAAAAAGTGCAACAAATAGAAGCATTTTCAGATGCTGTTTTCACTCCACTTTATATCGCTGACATTAAGCTCAAAATTACATTAACATTTCTACCAGTTTTATGAAAGCCCTGCAACCAACACAAACTAATCGGGAAACCTTTTCCACTCCATCAGCGTGTGTGTGTGGTGATTCATTTGTGACATGCTAATGGTGTTCAAGAGCTCACACGTTTCTTACAGATGTCATGAATGAACATTAGCAACTACATGAAAAAACATTCAGGCTTTCCTGTAATGCGTGTGTTATACCTGAGTGTGAAAAGCAGCCCAAGATTTGATTTGTAACATATATTAAAATATGAACAGCAACAAACAAGGCATTATGCTGTATTTTTTTAGAACTTTATTAATAGAAGTCAATGTTATTGCTGATCTACTGCAAAATACACAATGATCACAAATCATATTTATATAGCTATGCATACAGATACACAAGTACACAAACATAGACTCTGTTAGACCCTGTTGCGTTTGTTTTTCATATTCCGCTTTAAGTTATTTATAATAATTTAGTTATAGTTTATATTTACATCCCTGATCATGAACATGGATAATGAATCTATTGCACTCTATCTGTAATGAACGTACTAGATGTATGATGTATACGCAGGTGTTTATCTATTGTGAATAAATGCTTCACTTCATGTTATATAATGCCAGAGTTTGAAGATTTACTCTGCATGAAAATCCTTCCATGCATGCCCTGGTTATTGAAATTATTGCCCCTGATCTCTTACGCGCTCACTGACACACTTGTTTTCTAGCACCGCAACGGTTCGATCTAATCTGTGGCTGCGTTTAATTAGAAATTGCCCTGTGGTTCTCTCTGAGCTCAGTGTGCTTTGGAACGTGTGCTTCTTATTATCACTGTACAGAATAATTTACAGAACTGTTGACATGCAATACGAGGTGATGTTTCCGCTTGTTCCCTGTGGCTCACACACACACACACTCACTCACTCACGGACAGCCTCCATCAAGCAGCGGTCAGTAGCATCGCTGCAGTCTCCCCTGTTCTTGCGCCGGTTCCTCTGTTTCACCTTAGCCATGGTGTGTGTGTTGTTGTTGTTGTTGCGTAGCCTGCGCAGACGCGTGTGCAGGACTTTACGCAGTTTCTGCCGAGTGAACGCATACAGCAGTGGATGAAGCACCACTGTCCAGTAGGCAAGCACTAGGAAGCAGACCCTGAGGCGCTCCAGCCAATCAGAGGGTCCGATGGCCAGATGTAGGAGGGGTGTAATGGACAGAGGAGCCCAGCACAGCAGGAAAGAGAGGACAATGATGACAGACATGCGGAAGACACGTTTCTGACGTTCCCTTCGGTCTCTGTGACGTCTAACAGCACGACGCAGAGCCAAGATGGCAGACACTGAAGCCCCCACACCGACACTGGCTGGAGCAGGAGTAGCAGTGGGACTTAAGAGTGTGGTGGGCATGGTTGGACTGGGATTAATTGGCAAGACTGTGGATGAAGCAGTATGCTTAAGAGGTGTGGTTATAGTGGACATAGAGGGGCTGGGGTTTAGAGGTATGGTTAGGATGGATGATGCTGGGATATGGCTTGGAGGTATGGTTATTGTAGAAGAAGATGGGCTGGGGTTTGGAGAGGCAAATATGGTTGATATAGTTGGGTTAGGGTTTATAGGGAAGGATATGGTGGATGTAGATGTGTGAGGGTTTAGATTTGTGGTTTTGGTGGATGTAGTTGGGTTAGGGTTTTCAGGGAAGCATATGTCGGATGTAGTTGGGTGAGAGTTTAATGGTATGGATATGGTGGAAATTATTGGTTTAGGGTTTTGAGGGAAGGATATGGTGGATGTATGAGGGTTAGGATTTAAAGGTCTGGATATGGTGGATGTATTAGAATTAGGGTTTAGATTGGTGGTTATGGTGAGTGTAGTTGGGTTAGAGTTTAGTGGTATGCTTACGGTGGATATGGTAGGGTGTAGAGGAGTGTTGATGGTGGAAACATTTGGGTTATGGTTTGGAGGTGTGGCTATGGTAGACAGTGGAGGCAAAGTATTTAAAGGCGCTGCTGCCAGTGATAAGCCAACATTTGGGGACAGTGCAAAGGGTGTGGTTGCAGTGGCGTCAGTGGAAGGTGGACTCAATGGTGTGTTCAGTGATGGTGTGTTGGTCTCTGTGTTCATTGTAATTGTGGTGATGGTGTCGGAGGCTACAAGTGGCCCTGTAGAAAGGGGAGGAGGAGAGACAGATACAGTCTTTGTCACAGGATCTGGTGACCGTGAAGACTTCTTCCGACGCTGCCAGGGGCGCTGGACAAGTTGTGTGGCACCTCTTTGTGCTCTCGCCGGATGTCCGATGCGAATGCGCAGGGCTTGCAGGATGCGTGAGTAAGTAAACAGCATTACAACTAGTGAGCACAGAAAGATAGGTGCCTGCAGAAAGAGATGAGCTTGTAGACTCCCTTGCAGTTGGGAACACAACAAAGTGCTATTTGAGTGAACAGGTGCACTATCTATTGGCCCAGAGCCAAGCCCTGCCTCCACAAATGGCAAAACTGGCAAGGTTAAAGACACCACCCATACTGCGGTTAGCAAAAACGCAGCTCTCCGTGGCGTAAGCAGACGATTGGCTGGTCGGACACTGATGTCGTAGCGATCAAGGCTAATTAGCAGCAGGTTGAGTGCAGTTCCTACGCTGGCGAAGGTGGCTGCTGATTCGTGGAGACAGCACAGCAGGATGTGGTGAGGGCTGGAGGCTCCACCCAGAAGGAGGAGCATCGCAGTGGCAGGCAGGCAGAGCAGACAGAGTAACAGGTCAAGCGTGTGCAGGCTGAGTGTGACAGCATGGCTGACTGACTCGAGAAGGCTGCAGTGGCCGCAGTACAACACCAACACCGTCAGGTTCCCACCCACGCCCAGCAGCAACTCCAACAGCAGCACAGCACTCACTGTGGCTCGGAATCCAAGCCACGCTTCCTCTGACACGACAAGCCCCGTCCCCACAGCATCGTTTGGCTGTAGGAGCGCAAGTGTGGGGCTCTCAGAAAAGCTGCCATCTGTATCCATGGAAACAATCATGCGCGGTCACACACATTGCCAGCCACGCCCATCTGTCATGCTCCACCCACTTATAGCACTAAGTGATTGACAGGTCTAGGGAAAAGAGAGAGAAAATAATAGGTATTATAACATGATTTCACGGAACACCAATTGTGATCTCACAGAGTGTGACACTAGTGTTAATAAAGCTTTTCTTGCATGAATGTTACGGTTCGTGACTTTTCAAAAGCTGGCAACAATAACGAGTTTCGCTAAAGTGATAAATGTCAGTTATTTGTAACAGATTATTAAACAAAGTGAATCTTACAATGGTATATAAAATGCTCTACTTAAAATTTTACAATAGAAAAACAATAAAATGGGAAATATTTTAAAAATTAAACACTTAAATGGTTGAGATTATTATGCATACTGTTTGAGTTGAGCAGCTATAATAATTCATTCTTTTAACAGGGTGGATTTTTTAAATTTATGTTTTAGATACAAAGCTTTTCTTTTTACATTATTCTCGAATTAAAAAAATAAAGTTTTATTCCTGTTGTCTATTATAGATTCATTCAGTTAATTACTGGCTCATTCACACCTTCTCTGTAGATATCTAACACTTCCGGGCACCAATGTGAGGGCAGCACATCCATTAGCTCCATCTGTGTGTCATTTCTATAGTCATCTCTTGTTTGCCTTTATTTTTTGTTTCTCATTTCTAAGCTTTAAATAGTCTATCTTATGGATAGGGAATTCACTACTGCTCAGTTCAGCTGCAAGCTTCTTATTTATTCAAGAGAACAACTGCTTGTTCTTAGACAAAAGAGTCACGCAGCCACTGTGTTCCCTGTTCTGGAGGAATTAAAGAGCAGATGTCGGGACTGCAGAGGCGGCGCCAAGCTAAATTTGCAATTTCATTCAGGATCAATAAAGTAGCTATGTATGTATGTATGTATGTATGTATGTATGTATGTCCGTCCGTCCATCCTTCTATAGCACTGATCCTGTACAGTGTTTCAGCAGGCATAGAGCCTACCCCAGGGACCCAGGCATGAGGCTTGTATGCCCTGTGATTGATGCCATGATGCCAATTGAAAATGTCAGTTAGTCTACTCTGTAAGTCTTTGTACTGTGGAAGGAAACTAGAGTTCCCAGAGGAAACCCACCAAGCAGGAATTGTACCCTCAGCCCTGGTATGAGACCACAATTTACTTTATATATACAGTATACATATATATATATATATATATATATATATATTTTTTTTTTTTAATTATTATTATTTTTTTACATTTTATGTAGTTACTTATTTATTGATTTTCTAGATGTGCACACACACACACACACACACACACACGTAAAGACACACTTTCAATGACCGGATGGATGGATGGATCTCCAGGAACAATTAGTAAAGATTTCATTCTGTCCGTGGCAGTCAGATATTGATTTGGCACTGAGGGCAATGATATAAATCTTTGCAGTATAAAGGGAGCCATCGTACAAGACCAGTTTTCATGACCAATGACAGCTGCTTTGTTCGAACTCTATTATGGCATCCAACAGAAGTGACTCGAGATTCAGCAGCCTGTGTAGTTAAGAGACATGTGTGTCTATTGTAAATCTATTGATTTGGCTATTATTTACTTTCACCAGACTGACATATTGATTCGAAACCATGACATGAAGAGATTTTACGCTATGAAATATCGCAGAACGCTTATCCTGTGAAGCCGCATAATAAAAATGATATAACTGCAGCAGTTAAAATGATAAATGAAACCAGCTGGAATTGTAAGAGAAGCTTCTGTGTTCAAAGTCACATCAGGTCAGGCCTCCATTCCAAAATGTATCTTTTAGCAAATAAATAAACAAATAAATAAATAAATAAATAAATAAATAAGTTTGACTGGGGGCTGATCCCATTTTTATGATGGCTGTTACTATGGCAACTGGTCTGCAGGTTTAACTGTGCAATCAAAAAAGTGTTTAAGAAAAAAAAAAAAGAGAGAAAAATGAGTCCATCTGTATGCTCCAGTGTGAGAGCTTTGTGAGAGAAGCAGATGGAAATAGTAAAACTTCTAATCATTTGGTGCTCGCACTTGTATATACTGTATGTTGTGTGTTTTTTTTTAAATATATCTCTAACGTAGAGTTTGCACAGGAACAGCGTGATGAAGTGAAAATGCCCCACAGATGGAACGTTATGATGGATGACTGATACACAAGGCAGAATAAGGAAGAAATGGGCAGAAGCTGGAGAAAAGCAGAAGGTGCAGGAACATGTCGAGTTGTAAAATCACAGGAGGCATATGTTTACGTCTCCGTCTTTTCATCCATCATCTTTTCTCTGCCGTCTCTAAATGGCTATTCTGCACATCTCGCTCCTCTCTCGTCAGTCACTTTTTTTTTTAAAGCTAGAGGATGCATGTTGGAGGATGCAGTGTTACACTGGTCTCTGGAATATCACATAGAGGTTTTGAGGACATCTGGGTAATGCCCAGTTCCCCGTGTGGCTGCGACACACTCTGATGTCATTAATTATGGGTCACTTTCAAAGCAAGAAAGCAGAACTAATTGGAATTATGTAAAGGCATGGAAAAGACGATGATTAGCCGTGGTAAGGCTATGTTTATCGATAATTACTTAATGAAGTGCTATGAGGGTCTGCGGATCCATATGTAAAGACTATGTATTATAACTTACAAATCGACTGTTTGTTATAATCTGCCACTTATGACCTCCTTGATGCCACATTATACGTAGCAGCTAAATGCCATAGCAGTTTTTTTCTTATTTCGGAGTTCCTGATTACTTCCTGTTTGCTGTAGCCCTGCTGTAGGTCTCCATATGGTTCCGCTGCCCCTTGACCAGTTCTGAACGTCTACATTAGTCTACAAAAGGCCACAAATGAGCACATACTTACAAGCCTGAGGAAACCATCAGATTCAGGGAAGACGTATAAGTCATAAAAAAGTCCTAGCTCTGCCATGTATATTTTGAGCGCGCTCTACACACATCTCATCGATCAATCTGTGTGATATTTTTGACATATCTGTGATTGAATACAATGCAGGCACACACATTTACTGCATTTAATTCAGACCCCAAACCCCTAACACAGTGCTTTGAATCACTATTGCAGGATTGACGCCCATCAGATTGCGCAGTATTATCGTAGGCATATCTACTGTACATTCTGCAGGTTTCATTGGGCATGAGGTGGGTATACACGCTGAATGGGATGCCACACACACACATGTTTACTTTAGCGTAGCCTGCTAGCATGGTTTTGGGTGATTTAGGCAACCTTGCCACAGACAGTAAGGTGAGGTGGTGTAAAACAACCTCTGATGATTTGCTAATATTAGTCGTCTAAATTTACTTAGAACTGTATATGGTTCATAAAATTTTCATTATTGATACTGAATTTTATCTTAATGAGCTTAAGTAAGATAGTAAAACTTAAGTGGGGGAACTGTGATGGAACATATAGTGCCTTGCATAAGTATTTATACTCTTAAACTTTATCACATTTTGCCACATTACAACCACAAACGTAAATGTACTTATAAATGTATTTTTATTAGGATTTGATGTGATAGACCATCACAAAGTGGCACACAATTGTGAAGTGTTAAGAAAATGATAAATGTTTTAGATATTTCTTGCGGCGTGCATTTGTATTCAGCCCCCCAATACAGAGTCAATACAGAGAAAGGTCTCTACCAGCTTTGCACATCTACAGAGTGAATTTTTACCCATTCTTAAGCTCAGTCAGGTGGGATAAATGAGCGTCTGTGAACAACAATTTTCAAGCCTTGCTACAGATTCTCATTTGGATTTAGGTCTGGACTTTGCCTGGATCATTCTAACACTTGTATATTCTTTCATCTAAGCCAATCCATTGTAGCTCTGGCTGTATGTTTAGGGTTGTTGTCCTGCTGGAAGGTGAACCTTTGCCCCAGTCTTCAGTTTGTTTTTTTTAAGCATCATCTGGAAATCTCTGGTGATTTAGAAATTTCCACCAACCCTCCCCCATGAAATCTGAATTTTATGTGGCGTATTCGTATGTGGCGAATTCACAAAGTCTGCCATTTTTCTCAAGTTTTCTGAATGATTTCCCGGATATGAATTATGATGTGAACCTCCTCACTTAATTGTGCACTATTTTTGAATAGGTTATTGTCTGGAAATGTCTTGTCATTATACATATGTCTAGCTGTATGATATGAACAGAAGAGTGTTCTACATGTCATCCATCTCCATCTAATCATTCTTTTTGCTTTCACTCTTCTGATGGTTTTCAGCTTTCTCTTTCTGCACAGTGTATTGTTGTATGGTGTATAGCAATATGACCTAGTACTCAAAATACTTTCAAAGCCATACAAGGCAGCCTTCATTCTTCACGGAATGGATAAAATGGATAAAAAGGCACACAGGAAACAAAAACCTTGAAAAAATTATATAAGACCCGACCAAATCCTGGCCAAAACACAGACACGCTGCTCTGCACGGGACTAATATCATCACAGGACCTCTGTGTTCACCAAAATATGGTAGGTAATTTGCGGGGAAATTTTTATTTTATAAATTACATACATGGCTGATTCACAAGAGATTAATGTCACATACAACTTACAACTTAGTTACAAATAACTAGAGGTCCCCAGGTAACACTAATCCTGTGCAAATAGGGCTTAAGATTGCCCTTTATTTGGCTCCATCCACCTTCCCATCAACTGATGCTGCCAACACCATGTTTCAAAGTGGGGATGGTGTGTTCAGGGTGATGTGCAGTGTAAGGTGCATTTAAAAGTTACATTTAAAAGTGCATTTAAAAGTTAAATTTTGGTCTTATCTGACCAGAGCACCTTATTTCACATGTTTGCTGTGTTCCCCAAATAGCTTTCTTCTTGTCACTCTTCCATAATGACCAGATTTATGGATAATAGCTGTTTACTAATAATAGCTATTTATAGACAGATGTGGACAGACACTCTCATCTGAGCTATGAATCTCGGCAGGTGTGGTTTTCAGTTACCATGGGCCTCTTGGCTGCTTCTCTGATTAATGCTCTCCTTGCCCGGCCTGTCAGTTTAGGTGGACGGCCTTGTCTTGGTAGGTTTGAAGTTGTGCCATACTGTTTTCATTTTCGGATGATGAACAGTCCGCTCCGTGAGATGTTCAAAGCTTGGGATATTTTTTAATAACCTAACCCTGCCTTAAACTTCTCCACAACTTTATCCCTGACCTGTCTGTTCCTAGGGCTTCATGATGCTGTTTGTTCACTAATGTTCTCTAACAAACCTCTGAGGGCTTCACAGAACAGCTGTATTTATACTGAGATAAAATTACACACAGGTAAACTCTATTTACTAATTAAGGCGATTTGTTTCACTGGATTTTAATTAGGGGTGTCAGAGAAAATGGGGCTGAATACAAATGCGGGCAACACTTTATATTTTTTGGTTTGTACAAAATATTAAAACCATTTATCATTTTCCTTTCATTTCACAATTATGTGCCACTTTGTGTCGGTCCATCACATATAATCCCAATAAAATACATTTACGTTTGTGGTTGTAATGGGACAAAATGTGGAAGTTCAAGGGGTATACTTTTGCAAGGTACTGTAAGAGATGTTTTAACTGTAAGCTGCAGTTTTAACCGTCACACAAATCAGAATGATATGAAAACAATAATAACAACAAAAACAACAATTCACTCACAATGAAATGAACACTAGTCAAGTGTGTATAAGATGCATTAGATCATTTAGGTTATGCATGATGATGATGATGATGATGATTATGCATAGTGATTATATCTATTATATCATAGCATTTTGATAGGTTCAACAATTAAATACATTAACAAAAAAATCTGGGACATTATTGTTTTAAAAGCCATCCATTAAGAGAGCAGGAGAGAAAAAAATGCAAAGTCGTTAGTGTCACTCTGTAACGGGACACACTATAATGCAGATCCATTTACTGGTTAGATTTATATAAACATGATTAAAATAAAATAAAAAAAACTATGAACCCATGTCTTCAAGTCTCGTCTTTGCTCCATTCATGCAGCACGAGGTTGTAACAGAGCCGCGCGCCGGGGTTAACAGTGCGCGCCGATGGAGTGTAACGATTCACAGCATTGCTTTAATGTAATGCAAAAAGCAAACAGGTCTGTATAAAATCCTAGCTTTAGATCAAAGAGTGATTGTTATTTCCTCACCTCGTCCTTGGGATCCGCGTGGCACTACATGGCACTGCGGCGCGCCGCGCTCCGTCTCGCGCTCATCCTCGCGCTCCTCCTCGCGCCTCTCCGCGCTCCGGCCATCATGTCATGGTCTCGCGCATCACACGCTCGAGTACATCAGCGGGGAGCATACGGCATCTAAAGCGCGCGCGCGCGCGCGGGCTCGTGCGTCCCGTCTGCGCCTGCACGCGCGCTCTCTTTATTATGTTCTTCCCTCCTCCGTCTCTAACCAGGGTTTCAATCACACACACACACACACACACACAGTGAGAATCAAGGCGCTAAGCCTTTAAAAAAAAAAAAAAAACATAAATACAGACAGAAAAGCACTCACTACCAACCTGCAACACACAGGTGATGTTCCTTCAGTCTTTCAGGTTTGTCCTCGTCCAGTATATATATATATACATACTGTGTATATACTGTATGTATATGTTGTGTATATACAGTACACACACACACACACACAAACACACATATACACACTCATATACAGCCGTAACCAAACGTTTTGAGAATTACACAAATATAAAATGTCAGTCCTGTGTCATGCCAGCAGTAAAGCATCCTGAGACTATTCATGTGTGGGGTCGCTTCTCAGCCAAGGGAATGGGCTCACACACAATTTTGCCTAAGAACATAGCCATGAATAAAGAATGGTGCAAAAATATTCTCAGAAAGCAACTTCTCCTAACCACCCAAGAACAATGTCTTTTCCAGCATGATGGAGCACATTGCCATGATTGTCATTTTTTCAAATTGCAGAGGTCTTAAAAATGAAGGGTAACACTGCAAACATTAACTCTTTGAATAAACTTAATGTAAGTGTCAATAAAAGCTTTTAACACTTATGAAATGCTTGTAATTACACTTCAGTAAACCACAGTAACATCTGACAAAACGATCTAAAAACACTGAGGCAGCCAACTTTGTGAAAATTAATATTTTTGTCATTGTCAAAACATCTGGCCACAACTGTACATATGGGGAAGGTTACAGTGACCAGCCCATCCACTGGTGTGTTATTATAAAGTAGGAGGAAACCAGAGAAACTTGGAGAAACTCACATAGGAAAGCTTGCAGTGCCAAGTGACATGAGCTCAGGTTCGAAACCACTGCGTCACCACACCGCCCGAATTAGCAAATATAAAATAAACACTGCACAGCATAAATTTTCAGTTTCCACTCAAGGAACCATTCTCATGTTTGTTTGTTTTTGTACCCTTTAATGCCTAACATTTGCATTGATGAAAAAAATCAATGCTTTTTGATTTGCTCTCAGTTTGCAGAAACTCAATATGAATGTCAAGAAGGGTGAGAGAGAAAACCTTACCAAAGCTCTTCCTTTGAAGTTTCAGTCAGCATTCAATCAGAAGCAATACAGGAGTAAAAAAAATTACTTTGGGTTGCTTTACATTTTCTGTAGGTTTTTGGAGCCATAAACCGACAGAACAACATGAATAGAGTCAAACACACAACACAATAGTTTGTTAATTATACACAATTATATCAGTTTTAACTTTATCTTCATTCTTTCCTAAAGAACATGTGTGTGAGTGTAGAAGAGTAAGTGGTGAGAATGTCAGGTGTGGATGCTGGAAGAAAGATGGACAGGTTTTTACTTTAAATTTATCTCTAGCTCATTTTATACAAAGTGACTTACAATGGGACAGGACACACCAAACAGTTGAGGGTTAAGGTCTTGCTCTGAGGACTTAAATTAGCCACTTGGTGATGCTGGGATTTAAACTCAATCCCTCCTGACAAGTAGCCCACTGCCTTAACAATGGAGTACTTTAAACAAATTACAAATGGCATCTGCATAATGGTGGCCAATTTGTGTCATCCTAGCTACATATTGACCGAGGAGCTGGCCGTTATTTATTTTTCATCAATGTCATTAATGACAAAGACCTGTATGGACAAAAACATAAATAACATCAACAACCACCATGTTCTCTCCCTGGTGCATTTTATAGCCAATTCGAGTTTCTCTGCATGCTTTTATGCTTTTGGTTTAAAATAAAACTAGCAGAGTAAAGAGAGAATGTGTTGTCAAATGTACCATAAATAGACACAAAAATAAATATTTCAACCTCATGAATATTTAGCTCCGAATTCTTTACATGAGAATGACATTTATGAGAAAACTGAATATGATTTCAACAGTTCCTGATTGACAAGCGTCTGGACAAGACACTGGACTTTGGCACCGTCTGCAGTGGATATTTCAGCTTTGGGTGTTTTTGAGCCTGCCTTGTTTTATCAGACTGAATTGAACTCTGGTGTGTTTGTGGTTTGTTTCAGCAGGTCTGAACACAATGATCGCACTCAGGCATGGACCAAAACAACCGCACCGAGATCCTTCCTGGATGTGGCGGTCCTGACGGTTAGTTTCGGTGGGAATGTAATGCAAGTTTAAGCTAAGCAGCTCTTCCGTCTTTGGGTTAACAAGTTAATGCCCAGCATTTGGATGTGCATCCCTTATCCCAGACTGCAGTCTGCAATGCTGACCCATAGTGTGTAGATTTTCAGGATGTTTTCTAGAAGACCAGTCGACTTTGCTTCTTTTTTTGATATATCGCCCAGATACTTACCACAGTTATGAGCAAATCCTCCAGGCTGATTCCTGCCTTGGGTCGGTGTGTCCTGGTGTGTCATGTTCTCCCCGTTCTTGGTGGGTTTCCCATAGTGTGTGAATAACTGTGTGTGCTCTGTGATAGGTTGGCACCATGTCCAGGGTGTACCCTGCCTCGTGCCCAAAGACTCCTGGGATAGGCTGCAGGCTTCCCATGACCCTGTGCAGGATAAGTGGTGTAAAGAATGAATGAATTAATTACACCATTGATGAAAATGAGACAAGGTGGACCGGGGTTTAAAAAGCAGTGAAGTTTTTCTTTAACTTTCTGTCCTACATTTCCCAGACAATTCTCACAGGCAGTTATTTTTAATGGAATGGGTTATTTTAGTTATTTAAGTTAGACACATACGTTTGAGACATCCATAGTGAAAAAAAATATATATATGCTTTTGATTCAAAAATAGAATACAGGGACTGAAATAATAATAATAATAATAATAATAATAACATAGTGAAATAATAGTGAGAGTGTGAAATGCAGTGAAATATAAATATATGAATATAGATGAGAGATTCCGAATGAGAAAATGAGACCTGAGTGACAGATCTGGGGTGTTGGCCTAATTACGCTTAGTGCATTGCAGTGAGATGTGGCAAAGTGATTTGTGACATAGCCAAAGGCAGAGTGGAAAATACACACACACACACACATACACACACACACACACACACATTCAGAAATTCATATTGGAAATAGATTGTAGGTTGAATTGGCTCAGATTACATTAACAAGAATTGTGTATCAGAGCAAATAAACATTTTAGAAACAGTCAGGTTTTCTCATCATACTACAGCGCTGCAGAATTCTCGATTCTGATTGGTCAGAATATATAGATTTTTTTGTCTATAACAGTAGTTCGAACACTAGTGCAGCTGCAGATCAATGCATTATGACGGCAATAGTAATGACCTAGACAGGGCCTTGTGCAGAGGATTATTATTATTATTATTATTATTATTATTATTATTATCATCACTATTACTACTGCAAAGGCAGTTCAAGTCAAAGCAGCATTTTTTTATTGTGCAGAATAATAGAGCACAGTTCTGAGAGTAAAATCTCCCTTTATTTCTCTTTATATAACCCCCTGCTACACTAATGCACTTATCCCAGTGTTTCACTAGTGCTTGGATAGAAGGTAGAAAGATTTGTCAGTAATACAGCGCCATGTTCGGACTGCCTGCTTCATGTCTGAAACGCTGGCCTCCAAGGAACTCCTTTACATGTGGAAACGTCTTGGCGTGAGGTCAGGACTGTACGGGGGATGTGGCGTTAACTCCCAGCTGAGTTCCTGTAATGTGTAAGTGGTGATGGTGAATGATCGTGTGTACAGTTCACACAGACAGATGTGTCTCTTCCTTAAGTTGGTGACAAGTAATCCGTCGATTTTCAAGGATCAGGTGTTTCACTCTCGGAATGTTCATGAGAACGACAGCAGTGGTCTTCAAACCACATCAGATGTACAGTGTTTTTTTTTAATGTTTGCACCATTCAAATGTTTTACTGCAGCTAAGAGTCACATCACCGTATTGTCCTTAAAGTCATGTGTAAATAAAATTTTCAATTTCTTATACAACTTTTTTCAGAATTTTCATCACAAATCCCCATTTTGAGTAGAATGCCTTCTTATGATTATTTTAACTTCTACAGGTTATAGCTGCTGTGACATAAGTGAAAACAGGAACTAAATTTCTCAGAACATGAAATTTTTACCGTGAATTAAAAATAATATGATAGACCTGAGCAGCATGGTGGATTAGTGGTTAACACTGTTGATTTACACCTCCAGGGTTATGGGTCGAGATCTCCCATAGTGCCCATAGTGTGTGATTGGTAGTCTGTGCTTGTACCCCATAATAAGGTGGCAAAGTGTACCATGCCTTGTGCCCTGACTTGAGTGACCCTACACAGGGTAAGGTATAATATTGTAAGGATCTATAATACGGTCTAACTAGCGGTGAGATGCGGTGTTAGGCACCAGGAGCCGCTGCGATTGCCCGCCGAAAGATGGAAACGTAATCACAGCGCCAAAACTCGCGGTGAATCATGATGAACCGTACTTACGGCCTCCACGCGAAACCGCGTAGGTGAGATAGGGGTATAAGCATTTAAACAAATACTATGGCAAATTTGCTGTGGTATAAAGGAAATAAAACACTGCACAAAAGGCGGTTATGAGAAAAATAATGAATTTCAGGAGCGCTGAAATTACTCTGCTTCATCACAACATGTATGAAGTGGTTTATTCCTTATTTAATGAAATAACATTTTAATCCAACAAATCAACACATATATTTAATTCTGCTTTTATTCTGCTTGTTATACCTTGTTATAAAGGATTATTTCCAGTGTGTGCACTCTGTCAGCAAACTGAAGCCTGAATAAAATGTCCAGAAAACGTCAACAAATTGAAGTTTTTAATCATAGTTTTAGCACATACAAAATGACAATCAAGTGTAATCCACATTATAAATATTTCTGGAAAATAGCACCATTTCTCTTTATTATTTTTTAATCAAAGTGAACCTGCATTTCAAGAAACATTCCTTTCGGATTCCACACTGGGAAAAAAAAAATCATACAGTTCTATATTTACAGCAAGGGCTTCTCTATACAGCAGAGACTGACTACGTACTAAAAATAGCAGCTGCGAATATGGCCGTCATTCTGCGCATGTAAGCAGGCGTATCATCGCTTTTGTAATGTCTAGAGAACCCGGCTGGAACATTTATAGTCCGAATTCAGCCCACGCTGACAAAACACACCAGTACCTCTGTGTACAATGAGCTAATGTGCAAGGATTATCGTAAAGCAGGCGATGAATGTGATACAGGCGCAGAACCCTGACGCGGTCTCTGTGCACTACAGGTCCTGCCTTGTGTTAGCACCAAAACAACAACAAACAGAAAACAGGAAAAAAAAAAAAAAAGTTTAACATTAAGTGTGCGATTTTAGTGGGAAAAACTGGACGTGTATCATCATGTGACTGGAATATTTAATCACTAATAACGAATAATTATTGGACTCATCATTACGGTAAAATGTTTTATAGAGAATAACAAAGTCTCACAGAGGGTCCACTTTTACCCTTAAACACATACCCCATGCAGCTGATACTAGATTTCGGCTATATTTATTAAAATTAAATATTTCACATATTTATAAATTTTATTTTTAATTAATTAATTAATTAATTAATTAAGTAACATTATAATTTATTGTAATTTATTTTTATTCTTTTAAAGGAAAAAAAAGGTAGCTTGACCCTAGGGTGACCATGGAGTGTCTGTCTGTCTCTCTCTCTCTCTCTCTATGTGTGTCTTTCAGGGACTGGACTGGACAAAAAAGTCTTTCAGGACATCTGGAGAACTAGTCCTCAAGAATACTTTTAAAATACAAGAAAGTCTGCAGCTTTAGAAGCAAAATATAAAGAAATGAGGGATGTCAAAAGTTTTGCACAGTACTGTACATGCACTAAATACTAATAAAATGACTGATTAGTAGTTTGATGTAAAATTTTCAACATTTTTTAATAATGTTATATTACATATTTGCTTTGCTTCTTTTTAAAATCTATTTTAGCGTCACTGCGCATAAGCCCAAGTCTACATGTATAGAGTGAATTATGTACATTTTTCTAGCTGTCAGGTCAGTTTGTAGCACCAGTGATGGATTTAGGAGCAGTACAGTACATGTTGTAACAATAAAACAAAGTGAAATTACAGTATGAAGTGATATACAGAGTGATAGTCCTGGCATGAGCTCAACACCGCAACAGACATGCGCAGGGTCGTGTTAATCTCAAAAACACATTTTTTCAATCTGCTTTAAAAAAAAAAAAAAAAAAAAAGTCTCTGCTTCGTTTCTTGAGCCAAAATTGTATTTTTGTGTGGACATGAAGGCATCAAAAATTAAAAAGATTTTAAAAAAAGTCCTGAATTGTGCTGGAAATACTGAATTATTAATTAACGAAATGTGATATCAAATATGTTTCAACTTGCTTAACAAAATAAATAAAAAACAAACAAAATAAAAATCAGAAATGGATTATAAACTATGATAAAAATGGCACAACCGTGGATGAGACTAATCAGATGAGATCACTGAACCCTGGTGCTATGCTGCAGAGAGAGGGAGTGTGTGTGTGTGTGTGTGTGTGTGCTGGTCCTGTCATTACCAACCACTGTTTGGCCCCAGAGCATCTGTAACACACAAAATTACATATGTTTCTTACTTATTTTATATGTTTTCTTACATAAATAATTCTCAATTAGTGTAAGAATGCAAAAATGTTTGGTAATCATACAGTGTGTGTGTGTGTGTGTGTGTGCGCGCATGTGTATACCTTTGCTCTGTTGTAGGCAATGTAGTTCACACTCCTCCTTGTGTGTGAAGTGGTTAGCGTTTCCTCCGCAGCCGCTGTAAATAAAGGGTCTGCACTCGCCCACCTGAGAATTAAAGTACCAGCGCAGAGTGTATCTGGAGCACCCGCCCTCATCCAGCGACAACACACACCGATCTAACACACACACACAAAATCAAAATCAGAAAGAAGATATTATGTCAAATTTGCAAATCATAAACATTAAATATCTAAGTACATTACATACACTACCAGTCAAAAGTTTGGACACGCCTTCTAACTCCATGGTCTTTACTAATTTTTATTTCTTTCTACATTTTAAAACGATACAGAAGACGTTTATCCAAAATACACAATATTCTTCTTTGACCAGTTGATAATGAGATGTTTCTGCTACTTCTGCTCTGTAAATCTTCATAACGGCTCTAATCTGAGGTGCTGTTTGGTGTTAATTGGTGATTTCTGAGGCTGGTGACTCTAAATGAACGTCTCCTCTGCAGCAGAGCTCAGTTTTGGTCTTGTTTTCCTGGGAAGATCTTCATGAGAGACAGTTTGATGGGTTTTACAAATGCACTCGACACAATACTGGTCTTACATTTGTGTTTTAAAATAACAACTGACTGTTGTTGTTGTTGTCGTTACTTAATTACATAATTCCATACGTGTTATTTCATAGTTTTTCTAAAAGAAATCCAGTATTGTTACAGAACGTAGAAAATAAATCACTAAATAGAAAAAACAACAACATTGAATTAGAAGGTGTGTCCAAACTTTTGACTGGAAACATTCTTCTGCAAATAATAGTAATAATAAAAAAAACTTGCACCAGAACAGCTGATTTGTATTTGTTTAAAATTGCTGATTTAGATTTGTTTCGATGTCGTATAAGAGAGCAGTAGATAAACAGTGCCAGGGAGAAGCTGCAGTTTAATAACATCAGCCTTTAATAAATGAAGTGTCTTGTATATTAGGTTTGAGAATTTGTGCAGTAACACTTGCTGTAAGTCACCAAGGGTCATGTTTTTGCATTTTTAACTCTCTTATTTCTTTGTTTTTAATGATTTGAGATTCATTAGATGCCTAAAATACAATGATGCATTTTTTTTTTACTTTTTACATTATACATTTTATATATTTCTCTTTAATGTGTTATTTTATTGTAATTGTATATTTGGAGATTTTATATTTTACATTCTTCTAGTATATTTATAGTATTTATAGTAGCATTTCACCGCATGTCGTACTGTGTGTGGTTCTGTACGTGACAAATGAAATGTGAATTTGAATTTAATGAACACTCCTTAGAGATTCACTTTTTGATCATTTTTGGATATTCACATGGGTCTGAAAAAAAAAAGTCAGGCCTTACCTTCACCTTTAACCTCTCTTTTCTCTCTTTTTCCTTTCACTGCAAATTCAAAAATATTAATATTGTGTTATTCCATGTGCGTAAGGAGCAGACCGAGATATGCACAGAATACACCCCCACCCTCCTCCCCTAAACTAGCATTACATTTTTCATTAATATTCATAAATTTTCGTAAAAAAAAAAGTAAAAATCGTGCCGTCGCTCTGATTGACTGGAGGCGTGAGGTCGTCGGTTTCCTCCATGGGATAGTCGTAGCTCTCATGCTCGTCATCATAGTAAACAGGCTCATAATCTGGGTCATTTGTGTTCACCACCACGCGCAGCTCACGACCTGAAACACACACACACACACACACACACATTATTACAACAAAACAAACCTACATCATAGTAAAGTCACATCTTTTCAGGAGGAAGAATGAAAAAGTAAAGGCAACATGCACTTTAATTTCTCCTTAATGTTAACTGTGAGCAAATGAACACGATAGCGAGAGCTCTCTCCACATGCTCTCCCTGCAGCTCCATGCACCTCTTATAGCAGTGTTTATTGATTTTTTTTCGGCTGAATCCAGGTCTCTCCCTCGTCCTTATCCTCTTCATCAAAGATAAACCTGAGTCCACATCCAGCCTCGTTAAGTGGATCGAAGGCGTGACAGTCGCTTGTTGCCAGATCAGAGCTGTAATAAGGCATTGGCTTCACCACCGCATGAGACATGGAGCAGCAAGACCGTTTGTCCCAGCGTTCTCTCTTCTTCTGCTGCTGACTGCAGGTTTCAGTTTCTCCCTAATCACTGGACAGGACACACCGGTTGCACTATTGTCCATCTTCCTGAAAATGCACTAAAGAAGGTGTTTGTGATTATCTTGACGCAGGTCTGTGGTATGAATTGATTCTCGACTGCAGAAGACGAAGGTGTTTCCTCTGAATGCGCTTGGCTTTCCAGGCTCGCGGTTACCGTGTCATTTATAAATACGCCGTCACTTTATGATTTTCCCTCATAGTACAAAGATCTTTAGTTCAAAGCTCTGTACAGTACAAAGGTTTGCATTTATTCACCACATGAAAAATTCTTATTGTATTCAACCTATAACTGGATTAGCAAATAGCAAAATCGTTACACTGTTACTTTAAGCTGTTACTTTTTGAAAGTGAGTAAGTCATCATTTTTAAACCTAAATTTCGACACATTTCACTTTACTGAGAAATGAACAAAAATCCTGTTTACTCACTTATAATGAATGTTTAACGGCAGTCTCTGAATCATGTGACTTGTACTTGTACATGTACTGATTTAACGATAAGGTACCATTTGTGTGTCACTGATTTTACAATATGCAATTAAATTAAATTAAAGACGAACACAAAGTATATGTGTATGCACATCTTTCGAATAATTAACTTAAAACATTTGAAATAAAACCTATATTGTATACAGCTTGGTACAGCCGGAAGCCCTTCCTGATGCAGCCCTCCCATTTTACCGCGGCTTGGGACCGGCACTGCATCCAGCGGCATGATAATGTACTTATATGCACCTCAATTTTCATTTAAGACAGGCTTTAAATGCCAGAACTTCCTCTTTAACTGAAAAAGTCACTTCAAATACACTACGTTCCAAATTATTACGCAAATGATTTCTTTCTCTGATTTTCATAATTAGTCAATGCAAATGACAGTCAGTATAATTTTCTAGTTATCAACCATTAGTGTATA
>JAQMYJ010000037.1:3454265-3466728 GCA_030014305.1 Clarias laeviceps | reverse complement strand
AAGGGACAGTTCGAGAAATACACTTAGAAAAGTTATCACTTAACGTAAGATATATCTTAAGAGTCTTCTTAGCGCGCTAAATAGTGTGCGTTATCGAGAAACCGGGCCCAGGATTGTGATAACTGTCCAACACTTTATTAAAGCCTGGATGGATAGTGATGAACCATCGACTTTGTGGAATTAATTTGATTGAAAAAAATCTTCAATTAGGATCATTTAAATGATGAAGCTGAATCTTAAAAGATCTAAAGTATTTAGATACATTTCCATACCCATCATGCATAGTGTGCACTGTTCAAGCCTCTGGAGACAGCGTTATGATCTGGATTTGCTTCAGTCGCTCAGGTCGAGACTCAGTAACGTTATGTGGCAATAAATTGTGGTTATCACATCCATTCTTCTCTGATGGCACGGTGTGTGTTCCAGGACTCAGAATTTGAAAGAGTGGTTGTGGGAGCACGAGGAATCATTTTCACTTGACACCACACTGTGTGTGTGCGTGTGTGTGTAATCAAAGGAAAGGCGGTCGAACGAAACGTTAACGTGTGTGATATACTGATTTCTCATATGTAATGTCCAGTTACAGGAACCCGGTCACGGTGTGATGGCTGAGCTTTGGGGCAACCTGAGAATTATTATGCAAGTGAATCCATAAATAATCAATATGAGCTTGAGATATTGAGTAAATGTGACATCACAAAATATATGGTAGCAAGAAAAGTAATTCAAAAAGTTTAAGTAATAACCCAACTGATTGATGTGCACTCGTGTCTACTGTATGTATGTATAAAAGACCACCAGGTTTGTGTATGTGTGTTTTTTTAATTCATTCACACTGTATTAATAATTTAAGAACATGACAGTGAGTGGGAGAGGTGAGTGTATTTATATAAATATAAAAGCAGTGTGACTCCCCTCTGCCTCGATCTGCTGCTCGTTCTCTTAAACACACTGAGATATTGAGCTACGTGTCTGTGAGGTGTGATTAGTCATCATGATGGAGACATAGACACAACTGATAGGACTTGTTTTTTTTTTTCTGCGCATGTGCGGCGTGATGAAGATGAATAGGACAGAGCAACACCCAGGGACACCAGAGAGATGCAATGGATGAGTAGAGAATATATAAGATAAACGGGTAACGTAGATAGGAGGAGAAAGGAAAATGTGATCAGAATTACCGGAGGACCTCTCTCTCCATCTGCTCCAGGTCGTCCTTCTTCTCCCTACAGGCACACAACGAGCAAAGGTTGTGGTTAAATGCAATGCAAATGTTCCTCTACTGTTATTTAACATCATAATGTACCCATGCACCTTTAGTAACTTAATCATATGAATGCAAAGTTAATTATTACTCAGAAGAGAAACACACAGTTTAAAAGCTTATATTCCTATTACCACCTGAGCAGATCTCCTGCTCCATCTTAGGTACTGTAGGTGGTCATAATATTCTGGATGATCTGTGTATAACTAAATGTATAATATTTATACATTCTTACCCGAGGTCCAGGATCTCCTCTCTCTCCTCTCTGTCCTGATACTCCTACAGCAACCTCACCCTGTGAGAGACAGATATGGTTATTCATCAAATATTTTATCTTTCTACTCTCAAGCAAAATACATACGATTATTCCGTAATCATGCAATAAAACAAAAACGACACTCACTTTATCACCTTTAAGCCCAGGTGTTCCTGCACTACCCTGATTAGAAGAGAGAGAAAGAGAGTGTATAGGAAGGAAAACAACAACAACTCAAACTCATGCATTCTGTTCACACTCACCGGTGGTCCAGGTGGTCCAGGATTACCAGCCGTTCCTGGGTTTCCTGCTTTGCCTATGAAGCCTTGCAGCCCCTTAAACACAAACCAAAACCATCAGTACGGAACATCCATGTGGTCGCCCTCATTATCACCCAAATCACACTTCAGATAATGGAAATGTATCAATATTAGAATCTCAGGTGACAAGAACATTCATCATCCTCCTTGTGCACATCTGAACATCTACATATGGAGGACTTTAAAGTGCTAGTAAGGGCCACCAGTCTATAGCTTAACATTATGGGATAAATGATATTTAATTACAGTTACAAATACAGATACTAGTCCTGGTTTATGTGCATCTGCAGTAAAGCTTCATCACAGTCATTAATGTGAAAATCGAGAGTCCACACTGACCCTGTCTCCTGGAGGTCCTGGATTTCCCGGTTGTCCCGCTTCCCCTCTTTGACCAGCGAGTCCTGGTGTTCCTGATGTACCTTGAGGTCCAGGTGGGCCTGGAGGGCCTGGGAGACCAGGATCACCCTTAGACAAAACACAAGTCATGTTCATATTACAGTATATAGAAAATCTGAGATATTTTAGTTTTAAAAGAAATTACATACAGTATTTATCTGTTTGTGCAGACATGAAGGCCTCATAATGCTAACAATATACATCATTATTAATGTTTTTCTTATTGTTAATTGATTTGTTAACTACAAAAAAAAAAAAAACTCAGAAGAAAGTTGTATAGCTATGAAAGTAGAGAAATTCTGTAAAGTTTAAAGTTTTTAAAGAAGAGAAGAAACTGACGGCGCCAAAAGATTTTATCTTGGGATGGGAATCACCCGGGACCTCCTAGTGTCATATCAAGATACCGAGGTTTCTATATGATTTGTATTGCGATTTTGTGTATATTATGATTTTATAAATATTGTATCCTAATTTTTTTTTTTTTTTTGGATTTTGTTTGAATTCTGAACAACATAGCAAATGATTTGCTCTGACTACACAGGATGCTGCAAAAATATCACAAAAATCGCTATAATTTACAGAGACCACTGTTACTGAAGGTTCTTGACCCAGACTGGATATTCCGGTAGATTTTCTTCAACATACCACTTTTAACATTATGTTAGAAAACATAATCATATGGTAGTCTGAGAATCACTTAGCATCGGTTAGCATCATCTGAGCCTTTGCTCTGACTAGCATGGCTCAGTAACCGTGCTCGTATAGTACAGACTGTGTTCAGGCAGCGATTTGACATGTTTGAATCAAACGTCAAATTAGGTTTTCACTAAAAAGAAAGAAAGGTCATGAAAACATCCAAGTAATTGGAGCGGCACTAACTGAACAACGGCAACGGCATCTATATTCTCTGACCTCTTCTTTAAAAAAGAAACGCATAAAACTGTGCAAAACCGAGTGCTTCACGCTTGTTAACATTTTACAAGGCGACTCGTGACAACGCTGGCATTTAACTGTAGATGTTCGTGTTTGCAGTAGATTTTCACCATCACTTTGAGTGGAAGCTGTAAGGTTACGCAATATGTTGATACTGTGAGGGTTTACATGCTTGTTTGTTTGTTTGTTTGTTTGTTTTATAACAATGCTAGATCTTATTTAGACATATGTGAGGATTTAGGGCTAACATTATATATTACATTTCAAAATATTTAAAACTATTTAAAAAGTTCTAAAAAACATAAGTCATATTCTGTATTATAAAAATGTCATATCATCTTCATTTGTTGTCATTTGTTTAACATTTCCCAAAATGTACAGTTTTTGGCATTAGTGTTAAATCTATAAAAACAATAGTATTATTCAGCTATGCTAATACAAAATAAAATCTATAACCAACAACAATGTGCGTGTGTGTGTTTGTGGCTGTAAATATGGCTATATCACATTATATCACATTACGAGCCTGGAGAGATTCAATTCCCATTTTTTTTTACCCTAATATGTCGAAGTTACTCTTGTATGTGGTCCTAGATTGGATACATATTCTTTTTTGCCTCTGCACATGCATGGAGCGCTTGCTGATGTCATTATTCAGCACGAGCGGCGCAAGGGATTTCCTAGCAGTGGCCAAAACAGCTAAAACCTGACTTTCTTCCTTCTTCTGGACCTCAACAAATACAGCCGACTAACTGCTTGCCGTCCTAAAGAGCAAAACAAGTGAACAAGTACTCGTACTCGGACTTTTAATCTGACCCAAAAAAATGGGAATTGAGCAACATGGCTTGAAAAGTGAGCGCAACTTAAGTTTAATACCTTTAAGCCTGCAGGTCCAAGCTGTCCTGGAGGACCAACCATTCCAACCCCCGCTTCACCCTAATATCATACAAACAGAAACTCAACAAAATCACCCCACAGGCACTGCTGAAATAATCCGTCTCAGTGGCAGAATCAGAGTTATGGCCCTACTTTAGCTCCTTTCGGCCCGAGTGGTCCTCTTTGTCCCTAAAACGACAGAAAGACTTGTTAGAATCACACCAGGTGAACAATAGATCTGTCACTTGTGTAAAAAAACAGATACTCACATTTTCACCTGCCTCTCCCGGGTCACCAGATGCACCCTACAGGGCCAAGACATGACATAAAGTCATCAATATAGTGTAAGTGAGTATGTGTGAGCGTTTACTTATGCATGGCTTTCATACTCACCCTTTCACCTTTGATTCCAGCTGGTCCTCTATCTCCTTTAATACCCTGCGAGGAAGAAAAGAAGTGTATTTGTTGGAGTTCATTGTGAGTTTAATGATGTAAAGTCTGCTTCTTAAACCTTACATTTTACAACACAAGTCTGGAAATTTTTTTTTTTCTTTCAGAGAGATTTATTTACGTCTGAAGATGGTCAGAGTGTAAAAACCTTTCAGGAAACAGCATTGGAAAGCTTCCCTGTGCTTTAAACATCCCACTGGCACAGATCATTACATCACAAAATACAAGAGCCTATCACCTTTCAGTATGCAAATTAAGCCCACGATGATTTGTAGATTTCAAGAATGTTAATGAGCTGTGCTGGTGCCGGTGGTGGTTTGTGTGTTTTATTTCCTTACTGACATTTTTTTATTGTTCGTAATGTAAGATTTATTGTAGGATTGGTGGTGTTTAAAGTTGTAAACAGTCCGGATTCACTCCAAGATTTTGATTCAAACCTTCCAACATTTTTTATCTGCATTATTCTTCAGTTTTTAGCCAAACCTTTAAATCTTGTGAACAAGTGATGCAAAGTTAAATATTGATATCAATGCATGAATAGATTGAGATTGACCTGTAATCCGGGTAAGCCTCTCTCCCCTGCTACACCGGGCAGAGTTTCACCCGGAGGACCCTTTAATATTATATTCAGAAAGAAAGTAGTTAGTCAAGTAGTCAAAAACATCTGCAATTCACTCTACATCCGTTACGCAATCATGTAATGCAGATGACTTTTCATATCCTGAGCTGTGACTCACCGGCTCACCCTTCACTCCAGGGGGTCCAGCAACCGACTGCAGAGAGAAGGAGAAATATAAAGCCGAGAACTTGATTAACGAATAGGAGAAAGGAGGATATTTAAGAGCATAAGGATATGACGTATGTGTGTATATACACACTAGGCCAGGGTGTTTACTTGTATTTCAATGCATATTAAAGATGACTTGAGCAGAAGACTGTATAAACCAAAGCTGTGCCCTGAATTCACACGTTCTGTATTCACTATTATACCTGACTGTACACTTTACATCACATGCATTTTCATAAAAAAGAAGGTAGGTTACAAATCTGTCATGTACAAATCCACTGATCTAAGAGTAGTTTAACGTATACAGGTGTGCGGAATGTGTTCATGACAACCATAACAATGGTGTACTGTAAAATAAAACACTCCGTATTAGGCTGTTACAGGAAAATAATCTAAGTTGAATATTTCCTATAACATCACATCCTGGTGTGTTATGTTGCTTTTGCAGCTGTGATTTGGTATTTAATAATAAATAAAAAAAATAGATGCAATTAAAGAAACAGTGACATTTGTGGATTTAGCATAGCATACCTGAACCAAGTGGTAGAGATGACCCAAACAGGTTAAGTTTGAGACATTTTTCAATATGATACAGATAATTCTCTCGACCAAAAGGTTGAGCAGAACATTAAAGGTTGCTCCTGCTACAGGTTATTTTTTTCTTTCTATAATTAAATTTTTTTTTTTAATGTAGCTTGCAGCTTGCTATATCTTCCAACTTGGATATAGTTCTTGCACCAGAGACTCCTTCTGTAAATGTTAAATAAACATTTAGATGTTGAGCATCTGTTATAGCATCCCTCTGAATTAGTGGTGCCATGGTACAAAAAGTAATCTGCAATCCATCTCTTCATCACCAAACGTTCATCTCGTTTTACAGTACAGGTCAAAACGGAAATCCGCTGCCTGGAGGTATTTCTGCTTTGCCCTGATGTCCCAAAAAAGTGACTTCATCACTTTTAATCCTTCAGATGTACATTATGTATACAGGCAGAAATGTGATTAGCAATGTAGTTGGTGTAAAGGAGCTAAGCTATCAAGTATATCGCTGGCTTTACACGATCAGATATCTGTACACACTTTTCCAGGTGGTCCGCTGTCCCCTTGCTCGCCTTTTGTCCCTAGGGGTCCTGCTGGTCCTGCGATGCCCTGTAGGGAGTTGGAGAAAGAGTGAAACAAAGCACAAGTATAAAAACAGAGAAGAGTTTAAAGACATAAGAGACATGACATTGAGTTGAATGCTATTCCTGCCGGCGGCACGGTGGGGTTAGTACTGTCGCCTTGCACCTCCACAGTCCAGGTTCGATTCCTGCCTCTGTGTGCATGGTGTTTGCATGTGCTTGGTGGGTTACCTCCGGGTACTCCGGTTTCTGCTGTTTAGGCTAATAGGGTTTCCCAAATTTCCCATAGTGTATGTAAGGTGTACCCCGCCTCGTGCCCTAAGTTTCCTGGGATAGGCTCCAGGCTCCCTGTGACCCTGAATACAGGATAAAGCAGTATAGATGTTGAGTGAGTGATCTTCCTGCCTGTTTTCCCGGTAAGCCAGGTGTTCCTTCCTTTCCAGGTATTCCATCTCTCCCGGGAACCCCAGGCTTTCCTCCTTCTCCCTGTGTGAGATGGATAAAGACGTCAGGAAGTGCATTAATCTGTACAGTCTTGGATATGAGCTAAGTATTATACAAGTCTCACCGTTTGTCCTGGGAGTCCTGGAGGTCCTTGTGGCCCCTAGAAAACACACACACACACTCGACTTAAATAAGTTCGGCTGATCTTTGTACAGGTTTCATAAAAACTCTTGGATCGCAAAGCTTTGATGTAAGAACTAACATGAGAATTATGTTTTGATGCCAAGCCACTGGTGATAGAGTCATGATTGTATATAGTATAAGACACTCAGAAGTGGATGTGTCTCATCGCATGGTCGTGTTTCAACCTGAACAGGTTAGATGCTGATGTAAGCAAAATTCACACTTCTAAACTACTGTACACTTAAAGCATATTAAACATGCTGCTCTCACTGCCATCTTTTTTTTTTTTTAAACAAGCCATGTTGTCAGGACGTTCGTGAGACGTGATGTCTCCAGCCTTGCTGCTCATCTCTGGCCCGAGGAAAGGCTTTCGGCTAAATAATTTACATAAATGTATATGTAAATCAAATCATCTGCTACTGGAGCTCTGATTATTCATGTATAAAACACTTTAGCCTTCAAAACTTCAGCCATTTCTTTTTTCATCCCTTTATCAGCTATTCCGTCAAACACTTGGTTCGGTTCTCTGAAACGTTCTGTTAAGAAGACAGTCTGCTGGTTAATCTATACGATGAATATATCGAGCATTCACCTACTGAAATGATTAATGAACATAAGCTTATAAAGCGCGGCCAGTGAGAGAACACATTCAGAAGAAAATGTTCCAGCGATCTATTAACACTTTCTAAAAAAGAAACATAATTAGGTCCTAATGGGACAGCTGAGTCTTCCGTCTCTGCATTGAGTGGCTATTAACAAGACTCAGATGAGTGCACAGTGTGTATGCACAGACAGACAGACAGACAGACACACACACATTAGGTGCAAAGCCAAGAATTTTTTTCATCAGGATATTATTTTGAACTAAAAACCTGCATTAAGAGACACTTCCTGTTCAGCAGTGTATACAGCAAAGACTAGGTGAGTTTACTTAAATAGTACAAAGTCATTTAGAATGCTTTTACAATGAATTTCCAGACTGTGTATTTGGGTTTTTCCGGATATGTCAGGTAGAAACCAAAGCTTTCATTACTTTTATAACGTATAAATTTTACCACTAAGTGCCGAAATGATATAGCTTTATCTCCCCACACACCAGGGACACACTGTAAGGTCTTTTGAAGCTGATGGGGCAGGATGTATTAAAGCCCAAGGCTGTTTAGTGATTTTCTTTTCCATGCACTCCGAAATCAGTCTTAGAGACAGAGTAATACCGTAATGTGTCCATGTCTTTTCATCCTGGTAAGTATTCTGATGATCAGACCAGTAAAGAGGCCATTACTGTAATCTGCTCTGCTGGAGATAAGTGCATGGACAGGTTTTGTTTAAGGTCTTGTGGAGACATGGATGAGAGCTCGGCACTATACATTACTTCTCTAATTTTCGGAGCTGGATCTGGATACCTTCTTATTCCTCATGACTGAAGTAAAGAAATACATGTAGCATACACGGAACATGTGCTCTGCTCTCAGCACTACTTTAACCAACTGAAGAACTTTCCAGAGTTTTTTTTTTTTTTTTTCACGATTGACAATTTCGCCACTGACTAGTCTAGACATCATTGTTGCAATATTGCATGACTGAAATACCTTTTACGTATACAACAAATAAGAATAAAGCAATCAAGGAAAGCTTTTCCATATATTTGACCTTGCCGTGACCTTGACCCTTTCTTAATCAATTTCCAAAATCTAATCAGTTCATTAGCTGACTACAATAATCATTCCTTATCAATCCAATGTATTAGAGATCTTCGGTTATCTCTTGCAAGTCTTTTGTGTGGTGATTCATGTACTTATTGTTTTTATAATGGAATAGACCTGTCTTTAAGCGTGACTAGGAGTGAGAACTCCAAAGAAATTTCAGATTTTGTTAAAAAGCGTCTGGATTGTTGATCAACCTGAGAGAGGGCTGTCCCAGAAAACAGACAGATAAGAATTTAGAAAAAAAAGTGTAAAACACCAGCAGATCAGTTTGGGTGTTTCTGAAAGATGTCTTTGTGCTTGTGGAAGGTCTATTATGAACAACCCCTCCTTTCCATGCCTCAGCCTGTTGCTGTTGAGCTTAAAGCCAATAAAGAAAAGTCAAGACAGTAATAGGCATTTAATAATATACAGTATAATCTCACCCTCTTAAGACCTGAGTTTTAATGAGTTTTTTTGTGATTAGTAGGACCTGATAGGTGTGAAATCTAAGCATTGCCTTTAAAAATGAAACTGAGTTTCACACCTTCTTGTGTTTCTACTAATTATATTAGTAGTATTAGTGTCGTATATTAGTGTATTGCGCTTTTGCTACCATTAGATGATGCTATAAAGTGTCCACTAATGAGCCCAAATTAGACTAACCCTAGATCAAGTATAAGGTGCTGCGAACCCAAAATTGAATGACTCTAATATAAAGACGCAGGAGGGTCTCATACTGACATGATAGTATCACACAGTTGCTGTGGATTTGTCAGCTGCACATCCATGATGCAAATCTCCTGGTCCAGCTCATCCCAAAGGTGATCTACTGGATTGAGATCTGGTGACTGTGGAGGCCATTTGAGTAAAGTGACCTCAGTGTTCCAGACCTCATGTCCAAGAAACCAGTCTGAGATGACTTTAACTTTGTGACATGGCTCGTTATCCTGAGCTCATAAAGGGATATATACGATCAGCAATAATACTCAGGTAGGTTGTGGCATTTAAACCATGCTCAGTTGGTACTCAGGGGTGCAAAGTGTGTGAAGAAGAAGATCCTCTACACCATTACAAATCCTAACACATCAGTTTCGGAAATACTCCGACCAGCCCGTCTGGCACCAACAATGCCACGCCACTTTCAAAATCGGTTTGAACTTCAGTAGATCGTCTTGACCATGTCTTCACGCCTAAGTTCATTGATTTGCTGCCATGTGATTGGCTGATAAGATATTTGCATTAACATGCATACCTAATAAAGCGGCCAGTAAGTGCATGTATGCGGTCTGTACTTATTGTGCTTCACTTCATCAGAAAATTGTTGGAAACAAACTGCCATTGTTTTTGTATTAGAATTTATTCTTTACATTGTTGAGTATAAAGAAGCCTCGAAAAAAAGAGCCACAGTGTGAGGCAGCAAGAGGCAGCACATCCCACACACGCTGGATTAAAAAGAGCTGGCTGACAGATAACACCAGTCATTTGTGTGACAAAGGCCATCAATTATAATACAGTACAGCCAGAAACGTCAATAAGCGAATAGCTGAATCAGGAGCCGTACGCATTCTCCGCCTTATCCAGTTTATTAGGCTGCTCTCTGAATAGAATTCGATGAGGGCGAATCTAATCATATAATACGGTGAGGCTTGGTATGTTCTGTTGGCTGTGATGCAGGAGATTGTGCTGTACTTGGGCTTTTATCATCTTGAGCTATGACAAACGTGTGGACAAATCAGATCAGGGCAAGCGGATGAAATTTCCTTCCCGGGTTCAGAGCGCTGTTAATAATCTTCACCATTGAAAATCGGATTAATGACCGCAGTAAATTGATAGTAACATTTTTTACACTTGGTGATCACCTGGTGCAGCTCTTAATGAAGACATTGGACACAAACTAGCTAGTGTTATAGTAGAATAGATATAGTGTAATATATAGCTAGCTCGGCATCAGGATGAAGAACAGCTGAATAAATGTGGTTTGCAGCAGATGCAGGTCGTCCACACACAACTAGCTTTCTGAGTTTGTCAACAGCAAATGTCCGATCAGACCTTTCCAATGAAACGGGTATAAACCTGTGTTTTATTAATGGTTTTTCAAACCTCTAATTCTTTGAAATACAGACTGCCTTGTAAGATACTTACTGATTAGAGACTCATTAGAAAAAAAGGATTCAGTTTCGTAGGAAGCATAAAGACTAGACTTTGTAGCAGTTGAAAAAGTCCATGTGACCTGATGAGTCCAGACTGACCCTATTCCAGAGTGATGGGCGTGTCAGAGTAAGAAGGTCAGTATGAAGGTCAATATCATGGATAGTGTCCACTGTACAAGTCTCTGGAGACAGTGTTATGATCTGGAGTTGCTTCAGTCGCTCAGGTCGAGACTCAGCAACTTTACGTGGCATTAAAATGAAGTCAGCTGTCGACCTGAATGTACTGAATCACCAGGTCATCACATCTATGGAGTGTTCCAGGTCTCAGAGTGTGAAAGAATGCTTCTGAGATCATGAGGAATCATTTTCACACATGAACTGGACACCACGGCTGTCATAACAGTGTTTACACTCTACAGTATGGAGAAGTGCTTTTGCATGCTATCGAGCTGGTTACACACATGAAAGCTGGAATTCATCCTATGTTTCTTTCTGTCATGTCATGTAACTTTGTGTTCTGTCATGATGTAACTGCAACAAGACATTACACAGACATTCTGTCCTCTCCACCAAATTACCAAGTCTTTTATTTGGTATGAGAGATTTAGTAAAGTTTACCGAATCATCTCATCGCAAATATGTGACTGTGAAATCAGGTGAATATCTTCCAGTGTAATGGTGGCTTTTATTAAACTTCCATTAAGGTAGAACATCATTTAGCCATCACAGTCATTATGTATCATTAGGATGTATAATATAATTCGAACATGTAGGAATTATCTTACAATGGCTCCTGGTGTGCCTGTAAGTCCGGACAACCCTCGGATGCCCTGTGGTCCTGGAGGTCCCTGTCAACAATCAAACATCAGAACGTATCCGTGTAACTCAGCAATACACTCTGTTATCACCTCTTAACAACAGTTCAACAGAATACATTTGATTTATTAATTATACTTACTTGAACTCCTATCCCTGCCTCTCCTTGGTCACCCTACAGGTCACACACACATTATTTTGAACTGTAATTAAACACAGTCAGTCACTGGTATAAGCTGTTATAGAACAACACTTATGCAGTTCACTAACCTTCACACCCATTGGTCCCGGAGGTCCATTCGGACCCATTGGTCCCTGTAATGGAACCCAGAATCAGACTCTGTGTGTTTGTATATGTTTATATAAAAACAGTAAAATGAGGTGTCCCATGTTTGAACTGAGGGCTGAACTAAATAAAATAAACCACCAAAGTGCTGAATGTCAAAACCACATTTCGGATTATTAAAGTAGCAGTGAGTCTCATTTATCAATCTTTTACTAAAGCTGGGAGCAACGGCCAAGTTGGGCTGAAACAGTCTGAAAAGGCGTTCCAGCTCCTTTAACAAAGGAATAAATAAAAAAATAAAAAACACTGCTAGACTGGGTTTTGATGGTTCTACCACCTGCCGAATCCCATTTAAACAC
This sequence comes from Clarias laeviceps, assembly GCA_030014305.1. Taxonomy (NCBI): domain Eukaryota; kingdom Metazoa; phylum Chordata; class Actinopteri; order Siluriformes; family Clariidae; genus Clarias; species Clarias laeviceps. Next base: position 3,454,402 of record JAQMYJ010000037.1, on the reverse strand, counting down.
TTGATGAAAATTATTTCAAATCACTTCTAAACCCCCAAAAAGTTACATTTACAGTACAGACCAAAAGTTTGGACACACCTTCTCATCTATCTGTCAATGTGTTTTCTTTATTTTCATGACCATTTCCATTGGTAGAT
>JAQMYJ010000037.1:3398581-3408751 GCA_030014305.1 Clarias laeviceps | reverse complement strand
CAATGCAATAAATAGTTTTGAAGAAAAATCTGCTTTGTCATTGAACCTGAGAAAAACTTTGAAAATAACCATAATGGTGGAGTCTCCATGCTACAATAATAATGATAGAAGCAACTGATAGAAGTTCCAATAAAGTACAATTTGACTGTATTATTTGTGTCCCCTTCAAAAATTGCTCATGATAAATTTTATATTTATTGTCCCCCCCTACTGTTAAATGAAATTTACGCCCACGGTCAGTATTGCACCAACTGCTCCATAAAATCAAATGAAGAAGGAGAAGCCATACACTTGTATTACGCTTGTATTGTTTTTCTTCTCAATAGCTGTGCTACATACTGTACAGTGCAAGACAAGGGACTCTTATTTTATTAAGTAAGCTATAAAATGTTACAAAATACTAAAGAAAAGTTCTTCATCCAGTGCTGATAAACTACATTTTCACACTTTCAACACATTTGTGTTCATGTGGAACTTCTTCATTAAAGCTCTTATGTGAGTGGATCATCTTCATTGATTTGTTATTTCACAAACACTTTGTTGTAGCTGGAATCTGTTTAATATTTCATTTGGATAAAAGAAAAAAAAAGCTATCGTTTCCTCACCATCAGATCTCCTCCATATCACCCTGTACGCTGTTGCCCCCTGGACTCCAATCCAGCTGATCCTCACCACCTCCCCTCGAGACTCATGGTGTAAATTAGTCACCGGTCCGACTACAACCTCCTCTTTAACTAAGGAAGCAAGAAGCAGAGTGTGTTTAAACTGATTTTACTAAAAGAAAAAGCAACATTTATGTTTTTAATCATTTAGACAAGTATGTGACGATTACAAAGGATTTTACAAAAGTCATAGCAGGACTTTTGATTGTGCAGAATAACAGAACACAGTGATGAGAGTAAAAACTCCCTTTATTTCTCTCTATAATCCTCTGCTACACTAATGCACTCGTCCCAGTGTTTCACTAGTGCTTGGACACCAGCAAGGTAGAAAGTTTCCTCGGTACTCCGAAGCCATAATCGGACTGCCTGCTTCACGTCTGGCCTCCCAGGAACCCCTTTAATGGCCTAAACATGTGGACACAGCACTATATCTTCGACTGTAATGTTTCATTAGCGATGAATATGTGTGTGTGTTTGTACCTGTGCTTGCGGTCAGGGTGGCAACAGGTCCCTCACGAGAGCCAACCTGAGCAGAGACAGATATTCTGTAGGAGGCGCCTTGCTGTAACTCACTGACCGTGTAGGACGTGACGCCGGCAGATACGACCTGAGAGTCTTCCGTTCCTGAGAATAAAAGAGACAGAACACTCAGGATAAACCCAGGCCTAAAATAAAACAACGGATTACAAAATTTCACACAATGACCTCATTTCCTGCCTACCATCATTACGCTGCCAGGTGATTTTGTATCCCGTTGCTCTGGATACGGGATCCCAAGAGATACGAATCTTTGTGGCACTACTGTCATTAATTCGTAGCCCTGAAACCGTCCCAATGTAGCCATTTGTCCTGGTGGAGAGAGTCACCACTTCTCCGACCTGACTGCCAATCATAGAGGCCACGCCCACAATGACAGATTCATCAGGCTGCAGTCGCTCTATCACGTAGGAAGTAATGCCTGGACCGAGCTCCTGGAACTGCTCTGGATCTAAATGAGAGAGAGAGAGAGAGAGAGAGAGAGAGAGAGAGAGGAATAATTTCAGAGACACTTTATACTCATACCTACAGTATAAATTCAGTGCATTTCCTATACTTACTGTCGCCTTGTCTCCAGGTGACTCTGTATCCCGTAGCCCCATTAACCACATTCCATGTGATCCTGATCCGTCGACTGTTGACGTTCACTACACGCAGGTTCGTCACCTTGCTCGGAAGTGGTGCGAAGTCTGTTAATGAAAGCACATCAGCCAGGAATGCACTTATTCAGCCATTCATTCATCCACTGGTCCATCCCTACGTTTCTCAGCGCACCTTGTGTATAGCATGTGTATACAGTATATACTGTACATTGCTTTATGAAGTAACTTGTCTTTCACCAGTCTAAAAAAATCAACTCGACAACCTGAAGACATCACCTGCCAAGTCAGGATCATTTGTGATCCTTTAAGCTGAACCAACAAGTAAGAACTTGTTCTGGTGGTCTCCGAAAATATTCAGACTCGTCCTGTGTGGCAGAGAGCTCATGTCAAACCGCACACACCCCCACACACACACACACACACTGTATAGTTATGCCAGGACTTGTGTTTTAGAGGAACACCAACGTGTTACCACCTCAAATGCAAACATATCTGAGCAAACTATCTCTGACTCAACTCAAGCTCAGCTACTGGGATGAAGAGTGAAATGTTTCAAACAACCACCAACAACAACAACAAATCCAAGTGTCATGACTTGTTATATTGGAACTAGCATTAAACCCTAAGACTTTATTTCAACAATATTGTAAAATTCTTCATCGTGAAGGTAAATACATACACAGTTTATAGAATTGGGAAACTGTCAGAAGACTTTTTATTGATTTTAAAGGTAAAAGTTAGGTAAAAAGTTTATTTAAAAGATTAATTCTTGAATAGATGACAAAATTACAAACTTAAAAAAATGCAAAAACAAAAATGGAGGTAAAACAAAGAACAACAGAAAACCAATCAAATTCACATAAAGTAGACAATTAAGAGTTGAATATGCCAGCTATCTGAATAGACCTTGAATTGGATGGTAGGTCACAGGGCACCACACACACACACACACACACACACACAATATTCCGCGGGGCAATTAAAAGTCACCAAATCACCTACTGCCATGTTTTTAGGAGGTGCACTGGAAAAATTATATTTTAATTAGGTCCCTTTAAAATAAGTGAAAATATCTTCAATATAGTTAATATTTTTTACATTTATCTACACTTAAAATAAGATTCCAAAAAACTATATATAAGATTATTAAGCTCATTTATAGTCAAACGTTACTGAAATTGGAAGCGAAAAATGTATTGTTTTACTGGCAGATAATTTTGCTAGTTTTTATGAATTTATTTCTAGAAATAAGCAAAATTATCTGCCAATAGAACAAGACATTTATTGTGAGACAATTTACGAACATCTGACTACAAATAAGCTTAATAATCTTATATTTGGTTTGCTGTAAACTTATTTTAAGTTTACTTATTATTTCACTTGCTAAGATGTCAGTGTGGGAGGAAACCAGAGGAAACATATACACATGTACAGTGTGAGGAACCCGAGCCCAGGATCGAAACTGGAACCCAAATATCCCAGTAATATACTGGTGCTTGGACGGAGCCTCATTTTAATGAAGTTTAATCAAATTAAAACATTTAGTGTTGAATGTGTATATATATACTTCTCTGATTTAGGTATACTTACATGATATTTTTAACCGATAAAATAAACAGCTTGACTTAAGGAAATAAAGTAAAAGTAAAACAAAGACTCTTTGTCACTTAGATGCTCTTTGTCTGAACTTCAACTACTGAGGCAACGACATCTTTTTTAGCTTTAAACCTCAAAGAAAAGCAGAAGATGGAAATCTCAAGACCACATGTTTATTTATGCAGGGTGCTTTATCCTGTTTACCCGCTGTACTGCCCAAGTAAACACACACACACACACACACACACACACACACATACACACGCACACACACACACACACACACACATACACACCTGGTGTGATGATGATGGTTGCTGCAGGTCCCTCGTTGTACCCCGCCACACCAGTCACACTCACAGTGTAAGCCACGCCTCCTAGAAGGTCGCGGAGGTCAAATGTCGTCTGATTTCCATATGCGGAACGTTTTATCTCCAAGCCAGCTGGAGAGACAGATACAGCATCGCATTAACACACACACACACACACACACGCATGTGAGGAGTATAAAAAGAGACATATTATAATAGCTAACATTATTCTTATTAATAGTTATATATATTTAAATGTGTATTAATCATCATCTTTATTTATAAATCTAACTCCATTTTACTAATTTATGAAAACCCAAACATTTTGCTTCCAAAAATCAACATTATGAACGATAATTTCATGGTACATAGGAAATAAAAATAAAGCACCTTAATGAAGTTAGGATTATTATTCACAACATTCTGTACATTATTGTTCTGTAAAATGTCTTCTTACACTGTTTGTTGAGGACAACGATGTTGTACTTTGTTGCCCCGGCGATCCCGTTCCATGCCAGCCGTACCGTGCGTCCTATAGTCTCCGCCACTCGCAGGTTGGAAACTCTACCGACCAAAGGCAACGCTACACACAGTAAACACACAATCAACCAGTCAGTGCAAAATACAACACCTACACACATGCAACAGTTTATATTTGCTTCTTCATCATCATCATCATCATCATTAGATAGATCATCTTAAAGCATCCGTGTAGACACAAAATATTAATTATGAATAACTCTCTTGTACCTTCTTAAAGATATTTCTCAAACATTTATACGGATTTATAGACAGTTTCTATATTGGAGAAAAATTACTTATAAATACACTAGTAATGATTTTTAGGTATATTTAATTTTAGGTAAAAATGTTTTAATAATTACAAAAATCCTACCTTTTACATTAAATAAGTTGAAATTTTATTCAGAAACAAACAAAAAATATTTATCATCCAAAATTAGCAGTATATTTAATAATAAAATATAATAAAAAAAAATTAAAATTTTTTTAATAAAATAACTAAAAACTAATCAAAAAAAGTTCATTTAAAAAAATCTAAATAGCTCATAAAAATCACCAAAAAGTGACGACCTACACTCCTGTTGATCTGTGAGCCAGTTAACTAGTAGTTTACTAGCTGGTTAGCTATCAGGGATTAATTTGATTTTATTAGACTAAAGATATAGAGATGATATTGCAATATATTCTATAGCATTGTGTAAGGAATAAAACACTTCAGGATGTGCTGTGCAACTGTTGTGTAACTGAAAGCTGTTACTGTTGCCTCCCTGACTGAAGCTGAATATTTTTTCTTTAACAGCGCATCATGTGGTGCTTTATTCCTTTTATACTACGGCAACCTGAGAGCGGTTACAATTTTTTTATTTCTTAAAAGATGATTGCAGACAAATCAATTACCAATTTATAGTTTGAACCCTCATTCCTTTGATCTTTTTTCCTCTATCTGTCAAGCTAGCTTTTATCTTTGTGGAAAATTTATTTAATTTAAACATCATTAAAACTTCTGATAATAATTTACTTTAGGAATTTAACAACGCTGTGTTATAGAAATAAAGACATAAAACATTATTGTTTTTGCATGTAAGGTTTTAAATGGTTTAAAATACCACATCCAGGGCATAATGCTTTAAAGCATAAAGGGTAATGAAATTGGTCCATTCATTTTGTTTGTTTGTTTGTTTGTTTGTTTTGACCTGATGTGGGCTCCTCCCGTCCTTCGTACAGCGTGTACAGCGTTATGATGTAATCAGTACTCGGCTGAAGACCATTGATCTCATATCTTGTGGTAGTCTGTGGGAAGGTCTGTTTATTAGCTCTGGTGCCTGTGGACAGACAACAAGAAGGATCATTTAGACGTCGCTTCATTACCGGTGAAATGCTGTAATGCAGCAAGTCTAACACCAGCTGTGCCAGCTGTGCATTTCTCTCTCTCTCTCTCTCTCTCTCTGTTTGATTAAAGTAAAAAATTTATGCACTTATCCATGAGGTACAGCATGTACTGTACAGCAGCTTAACGATGCATTATGTTATCTTGAGATCATAAGAAATAGCATTTTTTCCCCATGTTATTCTGACATTGTGAACTTTCTCATGCCTCTGTCTCTTGCATACCACATTGTCGTGTGTCATACGCCTATTAAACATCTCCTTCCCTCAAGCTGTACAACTTCCACTCTTTGTTCACCAGGACATGTTCAAATGGTTTACGTTCTTTGATGTAACAAATGTACATGACACCATGTGTTTGGCTAAACATATATAAACTCTGTCAAATAAACAGAGAGATCATCAGACAATGTCATGGCAAATACTTAATGCTTTGTGTATTTGTATCTGTGTGTGTTGTGCACCTGGTGTGTGTGTCGACACTTCAAGAAACTTTAATTCTTCATCATTTTAAAATGTAACACTGTTACTATGTGTTGTGGGAAAATCTGGGAAGGACTGCTTGATCTACTCGTCTTGTATGATGTCGTTGGCCGAATTCAGGGATGTAAACTCTGCCCACGGATGTATATGTGCATGTGTGTGTGTGTGTGTGTGTGTGACTCACCCACTCCCTCTCTCCTCCACTCCAGACGATAGCCTCTGGCTGCAGTGATGAAGTTCCAGGTCAGCAGGATGCTGGAGGATCCTGTTGTAACAGCTCGCAGAACCTGCTGCTCTGCTCGCTCTAGAGTCCAAACACATTACAAACAGTTTAGGCCTTTTTACCGCCGCCTGTGCGTGTGTGTATTTCAGACACACATTTGCACGCATCCTGTGACTCAGATGTTTAATGATGGCCCTTTTTCTGAATCAGCAGACAGTGAGTCAGACTCGGAATCAAAGGAGGACACTTGGGGATGCGTGAGATTGTGTGACGGTACACAAAAGATATGTTTGGTACGACGTGGCAAACGCTCGCAATGTGGCAAAGCAGAAAGCGACTTCGCCTTTTCATCTTAACTACACGCAAATGTTTTCTTTATATGAATGCAAACAAGACATGATTTTTATTTCCGTTAGGAAGGAACATCACCACGTGTTCCTCTAAAAGAGAAACAGAAAAAGAACCTTGTTGGTGATAAATACATTATTTAAACTCTCAAACATTTTATTGCAAGCAATCAAGCAAATGAGAACATTAGCATTCTACAATGTCTGAGAGTGTGTGTGTAGTGTGTGTGTAGAGTGTGTGTAGTGTGTGATTAGTACTCTATGTGTGTACCTATCTTAAAGCGTGCGTTCGCTGCCGGCCCTTCTGTCTCTCCGTTATACAGAGCGATGACTGTAACGATGTACTCGGTGTCTGGTCGCAGGTTCACCAGGGTGTGAGTCTGACTATCACCGCTCACCTCCACAGTCTCTATATCACTCCCTGCAACACACAGACAGACAGAGGATGAGTGTGTGTGTGAGAGAGAGAGAGAGAGAGAGCATGAGGAGAGAAAGTGAAAGAAAGAAAAGAGGAATAAAAATACTAAAATGTTAGAATGAGAGATTAAGTCTTAATAAGCCTGAAGGAGATTCTTGTGTCAGAGACAAAAAAGAGACCCGAAACATTAAATATATATACAGGCAATAAAATTAAGTTATAAATAAAGTAAAATTAAATTAAAATAAAAAGATCCACAAACTAGACATAAAATGGATAAAAAGTGGAATGCAGCAGCTGGAAGCAATAAGATGTAGAATTGAACACAGCAACAGCCACGACGTGTAATATGATAATAAAGTTTTTTCGCATATACAGTACACTACTGCACAGGGAAATTCTTTACCCTTCGAAACTTTTTAGTAGAATCAGCCGTTATACAGCACACCTGGCGGAGCTGGGACTCGAACCGCTGACCTTCCGATCAGTAGCAGATCCTTAACACACTGAGCAACATATTGCCTAATGATATTACATACAGTATACTTATAAATCCGACCTAAACACTGAGTTACTGCACCCAAAATTAAAACAATATTTTTTGTACAAATCTATACAAAGAAAAAAAAAAATAGAGAGTGTTCCTTTTATATTTTGATCTTTTTTTACTTTTTTTCCCCCTGATTTTCTCCTTAATTTAGTCGTGTCCAATTCCTTCCCATCACTAGGGGGGGCTCCCACATTAAGGCTACTTACTACCATTCAGCCAGGAGGGCTGTCACATGTTTCCTCCAAACCACATGACACCAGCCGACCTCTTTTTTCGAACTGTAACACACTCGGAGGACAGCGCTATCCGCTCCCTCCGCATGCACGAGCTCACAGAATGGCGTAGAGCCGTGATTAATGTGGGAGCACTAAGTACCTCTCATCCCTCCCCGTTGAGAGAGCTCGGCAATTTAGCTCTCTCGAGACCTCCGGAGACATCTGTTACTTGAACATGCTTATGCTCTGTTGGTTCTCAAAAACAAATAATTGTAAAAATATTTTTTATATAATATTGTAAAACTCATATGTTCTTTGGGCGTACGGTATCTCTAATCATTATTTCATTATCCTTCTTTATCTGTATTACAAAAAAATCTCTATACCCCTTATTGTATCCTGTTCAGGGTCACAGGAGGTAAACGGGGTGAACCCTATACGGACCACCAAACCATAGCAAGCACAGACACTCATTCCTGCACTACGGGCAATCTGAAAATGACAGCTGACCTACTGTGCATGTCTTTGGACTGTGGGAGGAAACTGACCAAAGAATACAGAAACTCCACACACACAAACCTGAGGCAGGAATGGAACCCTTGACCCTGGGAGGGCTTAACCACGACTACAAGCAAATCCTACTTTTATTATAATAAGAGGTTGTTTAAAAGACCCCATTCTGACTCACAGACACAGTGTGAAGGTGTCCAGCTTTGTATAAATTCTAGCTTTTAGCTTCGAAACAGTCAGCTTGCTAACTCAGGCATATCGAGTAAGAGATAGAAAGCTTGCCAGAAAGTTCCTCAGGGATAGGAAGAAATTATTATCCTGAAAATTTCTGCATTTGTTATTTTAATTTGAAAATGAAAACTGCAAATGTCTTCTTAATATCTGGGGGAAATAGTATTTATAACTGGCATGAACTCCTCTTGGGTTTCCACAGTCAGCATTTATAAATACAAAATCTAAACTTAGAAACTCTAACAAAGAAATTAGCCGGAAATCCCATCTGTAATTGATTGGTACGATATTATTCATGAAGTCTTTAAACCAGACAGAAATTACTTTCTCCATGAGAAAACACTTGACTGCAGTTGTTGTAACACAGGATGGCACAAGCAGTTATTAGGCTTAGGGGGCAATTACTTTTTCACACATGGTCAGGAAGGGTTGGACAGCCTTTTCCCTTAATAAATGAAATAATTATTAAAAACTGCAAATATGTATTTATTTCTTGTTCTCTTTGTGTAATATTACAATTTGTTTGATGATCTAAATAATTTTAGTGTGACAAATATGCCAAAAATAATTATCAGGAGGGGGGCAAATACTTTTTACACAGCACTATAAATGTGAAGGAACAGAAATAGAAACACCCTTGTTTCAAGTTATTTTCATTACCTTAGGTGTCTCACTTCTGCAATCATTTAGTGTATAATTGGAGGCATCGCAGGTTAATATTTTATTTTATTATTTTGGTTTACAAATAAAATAAAAATAAACAGACAGTTCACTTTAATGATAATAAACTTTGTGCATGTATATGAATAACACATAAATAAAATAAATAATAAAATCAGTGTTTCCTAATGTTTCCTGTGCAATCAATAAATTAATAAAATAAAATACAAACACTTTCTACCTTCATGAAATGACCATTTATTATTTTTTATTAGCATTGTGATTCTTCTGTAGTGTTTGTTTCATCAATTTTATTTTTTTTAAATCAGTGAATTTGGCTTCTCTGTGTTATCAGTGCTTTCAGGATGTTTTAGAGTTTATCAAGGATGTTTCCTGTGCAGTTTAGTTACTAAAGTTATTTATGGAACAAACTTCTGAAGCTGATGTATAAATATGTGTACGTGCTTCTATTCATACGTTTATAATGTTTATAATGTTTGAGAAATCATTTCCTCAGTGTAAAGGAGCTGCTCCTCCTCCGATTCTCTCTATCTCTCTCTCTTTATCTCTCTCTCTCTTTATCTCTCTCTCTCTTTATCTCTCCCACTCTTTATCTCTCTCTCTCTCACTCTTTATTTTTCTCTTTCTCTCTTTATTTTACTCTCTCTCTCTATCTCTCTCTTTATATCTCTCTCTCTCTCTTTCCCTCTCTCTCTCTTTATTTCTCTCTCTCTCTCTCTCTCTCATTTCTCTATTTATTTCTCTCTCTCTTTATTTCCCTCTCTCTCTTTATTTCTCTCTCTATTTATTTCTCTCTCTCTCTTTATTTCCCTCTCTCTCTTTATTTCTCTCTCTATTTATTTCTCTCTATCTTTATTTCACTCTCTCTCTCTATATGTCTATCTCTCTCTCTATTT
>JAQMYJ010000037.1:3346610-3368339 GCA_030014305.1 Clarias laeviceps | reverse complement strand
CTCTCTCGCTCTGTCTCTGTCTCTCTCTCTCACTGTGTCTGTCTCTCTCTCTCTCTCTGTCTCTCTCGCTGTCTCTCAAGATTCAAGATTCAACTGTGCTTTATTGGCATGACAAATATTTACATTCGTATTGCCAAATCTTAGAAATAAGGCACAAGACTCTCTCTCTCTCTCTCTCTCTCTCTCTCACACACACACACACACACACTTTGCTGTAATGAAAAGATGCTGATTAGCCGCTGGCTCACTTGGTAAACATTAAAGAGAAGAACAGGATGAAAGGGGGAGAATGAGTGGAGCCTTCTGCTTTGTATTCATTTGTCTATCTGTCTCTCTGCCTGGATAAAGACATAGTCTCTCTCTGTCTCTCCCTCTCTTTCTGTCTCCTTTTCTCTTATCCTCTCTCATCTTCCGTCTTTTTCTTTCTCCCTCTCTTCCTTCTTCTATCCCTCTCTTCCATGTCTCCTCTTCTTCTTCTTCTTTTCTCTCTTTCTCTTTCTGAAATTCTGGATTCTGATTGGCCAGAGGGTGTTGATGAATTTTCTATAACAGCCACTCAGACAGATTAATTAAATAAAATAGATTTAACTTCAGGACGGTAACAGAAACTCTGCTTCATCACACCTCCGTGTTTCATTCTGCAAACAGTAATGGAGCATTAATAATAATAATAATAATAATAATAAGAAGAAGACATTAAAAAAAACAGAAAACAACAAAGACACGATCAAAAAAGAAACACATAAAATAAATGGGAACACACTGGAAGAAGAGAGAGAGAGAGAGAGAGAGAGAGAGAGAGAGAGCTGAAGATAGACAGGAAGCTCATGAGAGACAAATCAGAGACGGATGGAGAGCGTGTGAAGATGCCAGAAGGCTTTAGACCTGTTTTAGTAACAACAGGAAATAAAATCTTGGCTCTCCCAGGGTCTGATATGAGATTAACACACACACACACACACACACACACACACACACACACGTGCGAGTTTCTGTGATCAAATCGAGACACTCATGCTGAAATTAATTTTGTATATCTCTCAACACCAGCAGAACGTTTTTAAAACCTTCATTGCACACACACACACACACACACACACACAGAAATCTGACATTACTCCTGGTGTCGCCCTCTAGTGGTCAGTGTTTGAATAGTGCACTCCTCATGTGTTTGTGCACTCAGGTTTAAATATTAAACTTATTAAGTGTTATTTAACTTATTAAATAATATTTTCCCTATTTATTGTTGCATCTTTTTTTTAAATTCTCACCAAGTACGGGGCAAACTACACACACACACACAGACCCGAGGGAGGAATCGAACCGCTGACCCTGGAGGTGTAAGGGCACAATGCTAACCTCTGTGCCCAGTTCAGTCAAAACAATTCAGAAGCACCTTATGTGTTGTGTCAGAACCAAAAAACTAAGAAAAACTGAGGAAATTTACAAAATAAAATCAACATTGCTTATCTTGTTGTTATTAAGGAGTAAACGATTCTAATCCAATTAGATTTTTATCAAACTGAGAGGAAACCCCTCATGGTCTGCTAGCTGTCTGTTCTGTGTATGAGCAAAACACACTCCAGCCAGTCAGCATCAGGGTGCGTGTTCATTCTCAAAGATGTTTTATTTTAATACTTGATGTGCCCGTGACTGTGTTCGCATAAAATTTAATTGCACACTCATAAGTATGTTTTAAAAAATGTACAGCACCATGTGTTCAATTTTGGAATGAACCAAAATGTCCACGTGTTACCGTGAAGTACGCGGAATGAAGGTGTGAGATTGCGTTTATTAAGTAGATTTCAATTGCACACTCACATCAATTGAATTTTGAGATGAACTAATTTTTTAAGTCGATTTATTTTATGATATAAGGCCGTTTTCCATTTAAATTTCAAAGTTACATATCTTGTCTTCATGTAGGCGGATTGCGATGAAACAGCATTAAAACCAGAATAAAATTCGTTCAGTAGTTTTTACGTGATGTGTGCAGAAACAAACAGACAAAAATTCCAAAAACTATCTTGATGTGTTCTATTACTCATATTATGTCCCCACAAATGATTTTTTTGTAAATATCTTCAATGTACAGACACGCCAACTTTACAGTTTTATTATACTGTATGTATAATATACATACAGTATAATAAAAGCTCGGTGTTTAGTGCTGCTGGTTGGGTAATGCGGGTTTGAGTTTGGTGGGCGGAGCTTCTGTAGCTTTGACATAATGATATCATCTCTTTCCAATCAAATAAATTATGTTTGTAAATGTATTTAATTCTGTTTAATTAGTATAATACAAACATCCAAATTATTTATTTTTGTTCAACATACACAGTGGAAATTTAAATGTTTTAAATGATTTTATTTAGTGTGTATCGCTGGTTGCTCCTTTAAAGCACAGTCTGCTCTCTTTCCGTATTAATATTGTTACCGTAAAATAAATTCATGACAGTGAAAAGGATTAGTATAACATCTTAATAATAGGGGGAAATTACACTTTATTGTAACCTGGTCTATTTTTATCTACAGCACAGTGGTTCAATTTGTTGATATTACAAAATATGTTTTGTATTGGTTTGATTAGATAAATCTTTATTAATCCTGAGCAGCACCAAATAACAGTCAGAGAGAGCTAAAACATACACCAGTACTTAGGGGGAAAACTTAAAAAATAAATCAAGTACACAAAAGTACTATTTATATATACACTTGTGCAGGGAGGTAGAATGTCTTGAGAACACATTTGTGCAAATTTTGCGCATACTGTGTGTAAGATTGTCCAGCAGCTGCGAGAATAAATAGATATACAGTACAGTGGCAATTCACTCCTCATCAGCAACAAGGCAGTCGACAAGACCCCGTCACAGCAGGGACTCATTAAAGAGCCGAACGGCTGCAGGTATACACGTCTTCCCAAAGCGCTCCTCAGAGCAGTGAACCTGCCTCAGTCTGTTACTGAAAGTGCTCTTTTGTTTTGTTAAACAAACACAGAGAGGCTGATTGTAACATGCCAATTTCTATGTGTTCTGTCTTTCTGTCCCTGTTTTATTTTTACCCTTTAATCTGAGGATTCCTATATACACTTTGGCACGGGCCTCATCCCTTGATCCTGGAGAAATAGAAGGATAAAGAAGATCAAAGCGAGGTAGTGTAGCTCGAACTTCCACCACAGGTTCTCCAGGTTCTACAGTGGACACGGAAGCAGCATCAACATTGTCCACAACACTGACTACTGTGGCGAAGACCTCTACCAACGTATCCAATATCTTCCTGCGAATCTTGGGGGCTCGTCCAGGACATGATACGCTCATTGTAATGGTGATAATCATTATTCAATACAGTCCATATTTTAAGTGTCCTTGGTTTAAATATTTAGTCCAGTTAAATAGTCCATGATCCAGCATATAATAGATGTCATGATTTGCAAAGCACAAAACCTATTCCCCTGCAGTCTTGGTGGAATAGTCTTAAAAGCTTAAGATATAAAACAAAAAAACACCATGTTGTCCTGTTCGTCCACTCTCTCACACTCACTCATCATCTATACCGTCCTGTTCATCCATGCGTGAATAATCTTATTAGTCTTAATGATGTGTGATGTACAGTAAGAGTTCAGGCATGAAACCCTTATATAACTGAAACCCTTTTCCAGCTTCATTGAGAACCTCAGCACTGACACCATCAGACGTCAGAGCTGAAGGGGACAGAGCTTGAGTCTTGTCTTGTTTATTGGAGCTATAGAGGGTGGAGTCTCAGGGAGCTCCATTTAGCTCTCCGGGTTTTTTTTCATATTTCCTCTTAGCCCTCATAATCCTAATCTTATGCTCTCTCTGTACTCGCTTCAGCTCCTTCTTGTCTCCATCCCAGAACACTCTCTTTCTCTGATAAAGAAGTGCCTTTAGTTCACCAGTGCGCCAAGTTTTATTATTTGGATGGATAGCAGTGAACAATCCTTGATGGTACCACAGTGTCCACATACAGTAGATACTGATGTACCCAGGAATGCTGACCATCAATGTCCTCACCATATGTTTCACACAGTGCATCACATAGTGATATCATATTGCGAAGCCTGTATTGAGATAGTGGCTTTAATGGATCAGCTGTTTAGATACTTTTATTTAATTTATGACATTAAGTTATGGAAGGAGTCTCCAGTGTCAGAGGTAATGCTACAGTATACCTTTAAGGTTACTGTCTATGATGCTGTGGTGGAAAAGGAATAAAGCACTCTGCGTTTATAACCTAGCCGTGTTTTAAATTTCTATTCTGTTGAGTTCAGTGATTTTTAAAAAATTTATTAATAATAATATAAAAACTGCTTTTAAACTCATTATTTCTCTCTTTGGCTCGTCCAGTCTCTCGAGGCTCCGTATACTTTAATTCTGGACGTGTCTGCGTTTTGCCACTGCAGCGGTGAGAAGTACTGGGGTGGGCGTATGACTGGCTGAGACACATTGACAGTGTGCATCTGTGTGTTATGGTGGTAGAAGCCCTTGTATGAGTTCACAGGTTGTAAACCGATTATCTCCAGCATTGGTTCCAGGCGGTTCAGAGAGAGCAAGCGTTTCTCGGTCCTGTGAGTACGACTGTACATCGGCTCTGAGCGTGCGTGTGTGCGATGTGTGCGTGTGTGAGAAGTGTGAAGGTGATGACGTTCAGCAGGACCTGAGGACGAGGGTACCAGTGGTTTTGGGTGGCTTTTCTCCCTCAGGGGTTGTAAAGTGAGAGATCTGTGCGCTGTGACCTTTCTGGGTGAGACGGATGGCCAGGACTTCTTCCTCTCCTCCTGCTGGTTCTCCTTACTTAAAGGACCAGCGTTAGGTTGGAGAACACGTCGGAATTTGTGCAGAGATTCGTAATGGGACCTGATGAACTTTTTGGCACGAGACGAACGGGGACGTCTGATCTGAGCTCCTTCCACTAGAAGACTGAGACCCAAATACTGAGGAACCTCCACTAGTGCCTAGAGAAACATCAGGAGAACATGATCAATATTTTTTTTCATAAAAGTGTGACATAGATGGAATGTTTAAACTAGCCCATGTGTCTATAATCACCTGCTTGTATATGAGCTGGAAGCTTCCAGTGTCAGCGTTGCGGTCGTAGCGTCGATCCAGCACCACACGCAACGTGTCCTCCTGGACGGCGGGGCAGAGTCGGGCAGTCACGGCTGTTGAGCAGCCCATGGTGGGGCTGACGTTCACCTCCAGCAGCCAGGGGTGGAGGTCACTCCCCAGGAGAAAGTCTGCTCCATAGAGCTCGAAGCTTGCCTTGCGTGGCTCCACACTGTCCTGCGCCGTAAGGAGCGTCTGAATCAGGGCCTTTCTCATGCCTGGAAGCACCACCTCGTCCCACAGACCGCCCCGGCCGGCAGCCGAGAGCCAGGTGCGGAACTCGGCACACGACCACATGCTCTCGGCGGGCAGCAATGGGTCACGACGCGTGCTCGGCTGGAAATATTTCTGAATGGAGTTGTTGCAGAGATGGACAGAGCTAGGAGATGAAAAGGAACAGAACATTTACATCAGATCATCTGCAACCTGCACACTGTATGCTTAAGGCGTCTCTCTCTCTCTCTCTCACCTGTCCAGGTTGTTTGTGGAGTAGACCTGGGTGGAGAAGCGCAGGTAACACTCCCCGTAGAACCACACAGTGAGAGGGTTCCAGTCTGTCACCAGGAACCACTGGCGCACGTCAAACTTAGTGCCATGGATCAGCAGGGGGCGCTCTACATACTTCTGCACCACCCACTTGCTGTCTTTAATCATAGCTGAGTCTCTGTTCACTAAGTCCAGGATGTCATCTAGCTTGTTCATACACACTATACCTACAACACACATGCGTACACATTCACACACAATGACAAACTCAGCTGACTAACTGACAACTGAGTATATCATAAATAACAAACACACATAACAATACTTCTGTTCTTCATGATAATTAGACTGCATTATAAAAGCGTGTTCATTTTCTCCACAAAGCCTGTTTTTATTATAGTCCTGACATTTGTGACTCATCTACTGATTAATGAACTCTCTCACACACTCACAACAAACACACACTCTTGGCTCACCCCTGCCTCTTGATTTCGCCCCTGGTTTAATAATCCAGATGTTATTGACTCCATCTGTCTCCAGCTGTGAACAGACCTTTTTCATCCGGGCTAGCATGGACTGGCAGCGCTCTGCGTACTCGGTACATCCCTCTAATATCACTCCATCACTAAAGGAGATAAACATGAACGGGAGAGAAGAGAGAGCATATAGAAAAAAAAGCACTAATCAGATTGAGCAGTTTTGTTTTTTGTCTCGTAATCTGGAAAAACAGCTGGCCTGACTTCAGCAAAACTTCAGGTAAGTAATCGATTAGATTTAGTCAATTTATTGCTTCCTCCTGAAATGAAAAATGGCTACTGTAATTATCTAGCTAGTAGTATTAGAGTAAGAAGTTTTAGGCTAACATACAGTATAGCTTTTTCACTTATTCAATATAATAAAGCATTATTCCTGTTCATGCTAGTATGTAAAATTCCGTCACTGGTGTTGTCAAGGTAAAATTTGTCACTTAGTCACGTGAACAATTTGTCACACACATATCCCTCTGGAATAGGCTCAATCTGGACTCATCAGGTCACCTCTTTTCCATCGCTCCAAAGTTCAATCTTTGTGCTCCCTAGCAAACTGTTGCTTTTTTTTTCTGTCGAGTCTCACCAACAATTGCTACAGTATCTCACGGATACACAGCTGTATAGTCCCAATCCTGTGAATTCTCATTACATTGTGCGTGCTCATTGGAAATGCTCTTACTTTCACTATTAACCATAGCTCTGATTTCCTGTCAGTTTTTCTTCACCAAGTGTTTAAGTGGTCTCTGATCACACTCCTTTGTGATATTCTTTTTTCTGACCATGTTTCTTCAGTGAAATTGAAGGTTCAGAACTATCCTTCCAGGTTGTTTGGACAGTCCTTAACCCAATACCAGTCATTTCACTTACTCACTCACTTATCGTCTATACCGCTTTATCCTGTATTCAGGGTCACGGGGGGCCTGGAGCCTATCCCAGGAGGCTTAGGGCACGAGGCGGGGTACACCCTTGACAGGGTGCCAATACATTGCAGGGCACACACACGTACATAAACACACTCAGACACTCATTCAAACACTATAGGCAATTTGGGAACGCCAATTAGCTAACCCGCAGGTAACCCGGAAGGAAACCCGGAGTACCCGGAGGAAACCCACCAAGCACAGGGAGACCATACAAACTGGAGGTGCAAGGCGAGAAAGCACGGTGGTGTAGTGGTTAGCACTGTTGCCTTGCACCTCTAAGGTCCGGGTTTGATTCCTGTCTCTGTGTGTATGGAGTTTGCATGTTCTCCCCGTGCTTGGTGGGTTTCCTCCAGGTACTTCCTCCCACAGTCCAAATACCTGCAGATTAGCCTAATTGGCGTTCCCAAATGGTCCATAGTGTGTATATATGTGTGTGCCCTGTGATGGAAGCTGCTCCCTGCGTCAATCCAAACTGTGACTTTTTTGGACCGGTTTATCTGTGTAGAAAGTCTAAAGCTAAAAACTATTGTAAAGATAAACATCCTAGTAGCATTTGCAGAATATCTTATGTCTGATATCAATCATGTTGTGCATGGGATAATGCATTTTCTATTGTAATTAGGTTTTTTGACAGTGATGTAATACTCACTGAATGACCATGTAGTAGCTGTGGATAAAGTTTGTCCACTGCTCGTCTGAGAGAATGGGTGGTGTTTCCAGAGAGACGTCTATGTCACGGTGTTCCACGCTGTTTAGATATTCCAGACACACACGCAGCGCCATCTCTATTATTCCACATCCAATCCTCTGCTTGGCTTGATGTTTATGATGTTTGCCCCGACCTACAGACAGAGACAAATGGAATGAGGACAGGGTGTGTGATTTGCAGTAGCGTTTCAGCTAATTGTGGTGTAGGATGGAAACTGGAAAGCTGGAATGGGGAAAACTTGGACGAATTTTGCAATACAAGCAATATGTTTAATTAGAAATAGGCAGACAAAACAGTAGCCAGAAATATTGAATTAATTGTTTAAATCATCATAGTCAAAGTGAGTGAGGCAAACAACACGAAAAAGTGTCTGGAAAATGGAATTTCTTTAAATTAGAAGCGTCGGTTGGATGTGGCTTGGAAGTGAAACCCTAGTTATTTTGCTCCAGATATTAATATATCATTTACAGTTCATAAATTATCCACTGAGACATGATGCAGTGGCCCAGATGTTTTTTACTACACATGGCAGCAGCTGTTGAGACAGGCTTCATCCTCACAATAGTAAGCAGTAATTTACAAACATTCTGAATTTTAAAAGAGCCCCCTGGTGGCTCAGAGAAGTATATTGATTACATTACTCATACCTGAAGCTAGAAGCGGCTAAGAATGCATGAAAGCAGCATATATGCTACACACGACACTCTTTCCAGCATTCATGCTTTTATAGACACAAAGCTGGCGATAAGATTAAATGAAAGGACACACCGGCGGAAGTGGGTTGAGGACAAGCTATAACATTGTCCTCCAAAAATGCCGTCTGGGTAGCTAGTCATAAGCTAATGATGCCTGATTAGCCAGGCAAATGCTGTACAGTAAGTATGAGCTATTTACTATCCAAACGGTGATACTGAACTTGACAAGCTTATCTCTATCTAGACCTCACAGTCACAGCTAACACTATTGATTAGCTCAGCTTTATATCCTGTATGTGCTGATTCTTAGGATTTCTTTTGTAAAAAAAAAAAATGCAAAGGTGGTATATTTTTAAATTCTCATCTTTATATTATACAGCCGTGGCCAAATGTTTTGAGAGCGATACAAATGTTAGAATGGGTCAGAAGTATAATTACAAGCATTTTACAATCTCAGGATGCGTTACTTTGGCAGGACTGATGGTAGCGCTCGCCTTTTCAAGCTTTTTTCCAAATGCCCCAAACAATGGGAAAGGGGGATTCATCAGAGAAAATGACTTTACACCAGTCCTCAGGAGTCCAATCCCTGTACCTTTTGCAGAATATCAGTCTGATGTTTTTCCTGGAGAGAAGTTGCTTCCTTGCTACCCTTCTTGAAACGTATGAAGGTGAGCGCTACCATCGGTCCTGTGTCATGCCAACAGGTCCTGAGACCATTCATGTGTGGAGTTGCTTCTCAGCCAAGAGAGTGGTCTCAATCACAATTTTGGCTAAGAACACAACCATGAATAAAGGACGGTACAAAAACCTCCTCCGAGAGCAACTTCCCCAACCATCCAAGAACAGTTTATTACCGAACAATGCTTTTTCCAGCATGATGGAGCTCTTCAATATAAGGCAAAAGTGATAAATACTGTAGGTGGCTCGGGGAACAAAACATCCATCCAATTTGGGGTCCATGGACAGGAAACTCCCCAGACCTTTATCCCATTGAGAACTTGTGGTCAATCATCAAGAGGTGGGTGGACAAACAAAAACCCATCTCACTTCTGCATGTCTTTACTCTTCTACTACTGTACACTGTACAGTGTAACATAGTGTAATGATTTATAATTTGGTTTGCTCTGTGCAGTTTAGCTAGCACCTGTCTTACCCAGAGGCTGTTTAACAAGATCGATTCTGCCCATCCTGTCGTCCTCCACTTGCCCTCCAGCTCCCTCTATAACATACCGTAGCAGGCTTGTGCACGCAGTTCGTCTAAAATCATCTGTAGAATGCAAAACAGAGATTAATGTCCCGTACCAGTCCCGCATCATGATTGACTACGAACCGCATGACCAAGAGTCGAGGTGCTGACCAATGAACGCTTCCTTTTCATCCTCCGCTCCCAGCCGGTAGCAGCGTGGGAAGAACGTGTCGGGGTCTGTCGAGTCGAACCACTGCAGGTTCCTCAAACTCATGCATAAACCCACCTGAGACGGGGAAACAAGATCAGATTTGTGTGTGTGTATCCTGTACACTCAATATGAGCTCTAGCACTGGATGTTATTCCTGAATGATGTATTAGAGAAGAACCTTAGTGGTGAAGGATGCTGTTTTTGAGTAGTGATTAGT
This sequence comes from Clarias laeviceps, assembly GCA_030014305.1. Lineage (NCBI taxonomy): Eukaryota > Metazoa > Chordata > Actinopteri > Siluriformes > Clariidae > Clarias > Clarias laeviceps. The sequence continues at coordinate 3,358,259 of JAQMYJ010000037.1, read as the reverse complement.
CATCTGGTCTTTCTGTAATGTCAGGTAGTCGACTGAGTCTCTCCTAGTAGTCCAGTAGAAATACGTCATTTCGTTTTGCACCAGACGAGACTGAGAAATAATAAAACAAGACAAGACTAGGAATTATAATTGTTTTGTTCAAGAAGAACAGGAAACATGTTTAATCCAAACTCAGTTACAATGAAAGTCTAAAACAGGGATCTTCAACTCCAGTCCTGGAGCCCCGTGTCAAACACAGTTTGGTGATTCTTTTGCTTAAACACAGCTGATTCAACCAACCTGTTAAATCACCAGCTTCAGTGGGTTCAGTGTTTAGGTGTTGGTGAAATACAAACAGACGGCACAGTGGCTTAGTGATTATCAGTGTCGCCTTGCACCACTACACTACAAGGCAAGTGTAACTATTGTGTTTAAATCAGTTGGCGACTTTAGTTTATTGCCACTGAACATTTGCTGTTAGACTTTATGAGTTTAATTTGAATATGTTTGTGTAAACTTGCAGAAATTCCTTAAAACAGACACACACACAATTACAGGTTCCATAAATAGAGATTAGGAAAAATAATAAGAATAAGAATAAGAATAAAAATCATAAGTGTACTCTATGATTATTACAGTATACACTGTCTGGCCCCAAAAAAAAGTCCCCACCTGGACAGTTAAGAGTCTTCCATTGGATAATTAGTGCAGTGATTAATAGGAATTAAAGTTATTTAACCCTATCTGATGCCGTGAGGAGCTTCTCATTTCTTAAACAACCATGTCGGAAGACATATCCTGAGGTCATGGCAAAGATCTTCCTCTGTTTAAGAAGGGTCAAACTATTGTCCTGCATCAAGCAAACAAAACTACTAATTGCGATTGCTGAAACTACTAAAATTGGGTTAAGAACTGAAAAATGCATTAATAAAACCTGGAAGCATCATCTTTGTAGTCAGAATCTGCTTTTGAATGACAGTTACTGTCAATAACTTAAACATTTGGTGAATAAAAAAACAACAGCTCACGTCTGTTTAATAATGAAAGACAGAGAATGTCCACACACTGGGACTAAACAGTTGTGTAGCCTTAAGAAAACCACTTATCAGTAAGATAAGATCAGGAACAATGCTTTAATTTTCTTGGAAGCAAAAAGAATGGACTGTGGAGCAATGATGAGTCCAGATTTACCCTGTTCCAGAGTGATGGGTGCATCAGGGTAAGAAGAGAGGCAGATGAAGTGATGCTTCATCATCTCCATCATCTCCATTTTACATTAATCGATGTAAAAGGTTGTCCAATGAAATATTAGTGTGTGTGACTTTTTTGGCAGTATAGCGCATTAAAAAGCTCACCATGAGGTGGTGTGTGTCATCACAGTCGTCCTCCTTGTCTGCGTCCTGTCCTGTACATGCACAGAGAAAAAGAAGACACAGTGATGGCACATTCTGTCCAGGGAGGATGAGACTGATCTTGTTTCTCTAATTGCTTAGCAGAACTGTGTGTGGTGTCGGGTTCACAGTCTTACACCGTCATCACAAAAGGTCATTAATAAATAAAAAGCTTACCCGTACTACAGAACAGCAACGCTTACACGTTACATACACAGTTGTTGTACTGTATCTGTCTAACGGAATAATCTGTTACCTTCATCATTGCTGCTCTCAGTCTCGTCAGCCTCCTGGTCTCCACAGCGTGGACCGTATGTGATTGGGCGGGGCAGGCAGCGCTCCACCCAGCCTCTGGCCTTCAGACCGGCGCGAATCATAGGGTACGGCCCTAGCACGGAGAACACCTTCTTCTCCTGAATCAACATAACAAAGCATGATCTTCACTTTACACTTTACACTTTCATCACATAATATGACTGCAGGGACATTTTTCTCTCATATTTGTTTTATTCATTATGGCTAAGAAGTAACTATTAGGGGTGTGTTGATTTAGGAAAGAAATCCACAATGGAGTGATATCATGTGGCGTGGCGTTATATTTTCCATGTCTCCTTTAGAGCTAATAAGACCAAAAGATGCAGGTCGTCATGTTAAGTGTAAACTCCGCTGTAGCTTGACCTCTGACTGTGACAAAGCACCGGCACTGGAGATTTCTTCTTTAAATGTTAAAGAATACCACAAAGTTTTGTATTAAATAACTGCACAGGTGATTTATTGGTGATTTGCTAAATACTATAAGTGGTAAGGAAATTGTGTGGGCTAGCTGGTTGATTTACAACACTGAAAAATGTCATGAAAGCTAGGAACAGGCTGTCAATGTGAACATGGTGAGTATAAACAGAAAGCCTTCACTGACCTTCACAGCCTTGGCCACTAGCGCTTTGGCTGCTCGCAGTCTGTCGATGCGCATCACAGGAAGACTCACACGACTGCTCCGTGTCCTGGCCTGCTGAGGGGATCCTATCTCAAACACACACCTTTAGTATATGCACACATCCGAATGTAGTGTGCACACTGTGTGTTTGTGAGGATGTGTGTGTGTTACCTGGCGTTTGCTGCTGCATGCTCATGTTATGAAGGTCATCCGTATCTTCAGTTCTGTAGACACAAACAGCGTGTCAGAGCACAAGGGATTTACTTTCATGTTTAAAGCATAAAATATCCCTGAATGCTGTAGCTTTAGAGTTTCCTGCACCGGAACTAAGAAGCCCAAACCCTTATCCAGCATGACAGTGAGATCCACAAAGCCAGCTCTGTGAAGTCATGGGATGTTATGGTTAGACTTTAGAGCCCTGACTGAACTCAACCCCCCGAAACATCAGCTTTGGGATGAACTGGAGCCTCTTGGACTGACCCCAACATCAGTAACTGAGATCACTAATGCTCCTGTAGCTGAATGAACAGTCACACTCCAACATCCAGTGCAGAGCCTTCGCAGCGGATTGGAGCGCATCGTAACAGAACAGGAGAAACTACTTGATGTTAATACCCATGGGTTTAGAATGAGAAATAAAATGTTCAGGTGTCTACATACTGTAGTTTGGATGTCAGGAGTGTTTACTATCTGAGAACGCCGTTGGAATTTAAAGTTATTTATTTATTTATTTATTAGAGGGTGCACTGTTCCAGAGGTGTACAAGTGTAACATGGGAATAAGGAATATGAAAACCCCCCACACACGCATATGTCTCTAGTGGAGCGCAGTTAACCAGAGTGATGCATCTGAGGAACTCGAGGAAATGTCTGAGTAAGCAAGGAAGGAAGGAAGGATAAGAAAGTGAGGAGAATTCAAGGGATTGGGATTAAGAGTTGTGTAGCCATAAGAACACCAATTATCAGAGAAATGAATCGTAAAAAGGCTTCAGTTAGCTAGGGAGCATAAAAAATGGACTGTGGAGCCTCGGGAAAAAGTCATGTGGTCCTAAAGTGTCCAGACTACATCGGGGTAAGAGAGAGAGAGGCGGATGAAATTAAGTGGTTGTTTTATTCAGAAAGAAAGAATTAAAGAAAAAAAGAGTAAAAAAGAGGGAACTATAGAAAAACAGAGAAAAAATAACAGAGAGAAAGAATAAGAAAGAAGGAATTACATAGAGAAAAATAGAAAGAAAGAAAGAATAACAAAAAGTGAATCATAGAGAAAATTTATAAAAAAGAAAGAATGAAAGAAAGAAAGAAAGAAAGAAAGAGAAAAATAACAGAGAAATAAACAATAAAAAGAAAGAAATATATAGAAGAAAATAAGAAAGAAAGAAAGAAAGAAAGAAAGAAAGAAAGAAAGAAAGAAACAATAAAAATAAGGAAATATATAGAAGAAAATAAGAGAAAGAAAGAAAGAATAACAACAAGTGAAGCATAGAAATATAGTATGAAAGAAAGAAAATATAATAGAGAAAAATAAACCATAAAAAAGGAAAAGAGAAAGAAAGAAAAGAAGAAATGTATAGAACATAGAAAAAAATAATAAGAAAGAAAGAAAGAAAGAAAGAAAGACAGCTTTAGGCCACACCTGCCAGTGCCAAGACTTCAGTGACAAGGTTATTATCAGTGCAGTCATGATTTCAACCAGATATGTTGCTGATGGTTTGTCGCTGTAAAACACACATTCTTCAGGGGGTCAAACATCTACTGGTCCTTATTTAAGTGCATGGTGAAGAGGTGTCGGTTTGACCGATCAGATCACAGTTTCCAAAAACACACCTGAGCCCTTATTCACACACACACACACACACACACACACACACACACACACACCGTATCTACCTGTACAGTAATTGGGTGTCACCTGAGACAGGAATTACAATGGAGGGCAAATCTGACACTGCACATCTACAGCACCATGTGCAACACACACACACACATAAACACACACACACACACACACACACACCATAAATCATTCCATGCAAGAAGCACTGCTGAGAGATTTATTTTACTGAATCTGCAGAAACACACACACACACACACACTCACCCATACACACACACACACCTCTGCTTTCAGTGCGACACGTCTAACGCGTTTCCTGCTTATAAAAACAAAACATGAGGAGTTTCCTGTAAACTGCAGCACTGAGATCTCAGAGTTCTGATAAACCCAGTTCACTCACATCTCATGTCCGGATCACTGATCCACTCCTGACTCCGGGATCCGCTCCTACTTCTACACGATAAAGCTGAATCTAATCTAATCGAATCTAATCTGAATCTACACACCGCTCTGTCTGATCGCAGGCTTGCACGAGGTTGTTGAACGTTTCCATGACAACGGTTTCTTAGCAACGCCGCCGCCGACGCTCGATTTAAACGTCACAAGAATTCCTGGTGTCGCGTGACCTCCATCGAGGAAACAACAACGGAAACAACAACAATCTAAATACACAGCGTTCACAGTACATTTACACATAAACAAGTTATTCGATTCACTGAGTCGATTCCGAGGACTAGACCGAGTTTGAATCATTTCCTAAATTATTCTTGCAATTCATAGTGCACATTAACACTATTTCTTTCTTTCAGGATTTGGATTTTTTTTCTTTCTTTCTTTGCACAATAAAGCGTGAAAAATATTATTTCAACCTTTAATAGTGATTACCATTGTATTGATTCCCTTTTATGGTAGGACCTCTGGTTAGCATTCACACATGCAATGCAACATCAGTGAGCGTAATCTGAATGTCTTTGGACTGTGGGAGGAAACCGGAGTACCCAGAGGAACCCACCAAGCACGGGGAGAACATGCAAACTCCATGCACACAGACCCCCAGGCGGGAATCGAACCTGCATATTGTAACTATTTAAATCCTTTACTTTCATTTCTTAAGATAAAGGACCTTTGAATCTTCAAAAATCTATTGATGAGTCATTAAGTTTATTTTTCATATTTCTTTATGAAAAAGCCTAAAAAGCATTTTTTCATAGAATTAAGGAGAATAATCTCATAATGGAACTGCAAGAAATATAATTTCAGATAATTTATCTATTACAAAACATGTCTGGCCAAGCATATGAAACCACTGATATTTTATTCTCATAAATACTACAGTCTGTGTGATGATAAGCTCAGCAATATAAATATGTGATAATGTGGATGTAATTTTTGATATAAGATGATTTATACCTGTTCATAAATACATTTAAATAAACAGAGAAATTAACAATTTATGTTATCAGTATTAAAAAAAAGCATGCAAGTCCCTTTTAAAACAATTTTAATTTAAATTTGTGCTGTCTTACTGCACTAAGAAACTACATGATCATTAATATCATATATTTTCAGTAGGCTGAATGGTTCAAAAGTTACAGAAACACAGTGCATATGTACAGAAGGGCAATACAGGATGGCAAAGTCTCCTTTAAAAGCTGGATCTGTTATTTTAAGCTAAAGGTATGTTTATATAACAAAATATCTAGAAATAATGAGACAGGAGAATAGTTAAATTTTACAAGTAAAATTGTAATTGCAAATAAACAACAGTCACCTGACGTCCAGATGACACTAGATGGCGCCAGTGAGTAAAAGTGTACATCATGATCTACAATTACAGTACATATAGTTCAGTAAGTTAAAATTGCACAATTTGGTTCAAACTAAAGGAACCTTAATTTATTATGATTTTATGAGTTTACATCGAAACTTGCATCAGCCATATTTTACAATACTATTACTACTTGTAATATTAATAATAATAATAATAATAATAATATAAAATAATAATAATTAATATGCCTTGTACAACAACAACAAATTCTGGAAAATAACGAATATATCCATTTGCACAACAAGGGAGCGGATTAACCTTTAAAAGGGAGTTTGGCACCAGCCGTTGGAAGCCTGTAGAGTGATGATGTCACCACCCTCCGGGACATGTCCATCCATACAGACTGAGAGATCAAAGCAAACAGGTCTCAATACATCAATTCCATCCGAGCACAACCTCTGATTAAGCTCCAGCACTTTGACACCTGATTATGGCCTTATGTAATTTTTTTTCATGTTCATATAACATCCATGTTATGTTAATAATTTTGTACTTACATATTATCCTATAAATTATATATTTTACTTATGCATAAATTCTTCATCTTATTTTAAATATGTTTATCTGTGACTTTGGAAATTTGGAACGAGAAATGTGTTAAATGTGGGGTGTGAAAACCACAAGAGATACACTCTTCATTATTTGGCACTAGGACTGGATCAAAGATCAACATTCACATTCTCCCACTGCAGGAACATCACCATGCTATATAAAATATTAACAGCATGCAATATAAAGTCTACACTAGACATACAGAATGAGGGAATTTAAAAATGTTGAGAGAAAAGATACAACATGGGGTTGTCCTAAAGATCTGGACTCCAAGATTGTGTGGAATACAGCACTAAAATAGTCCCTCATCTGTCCTGATTATTATTATTATTATTATTATTATTATTATTACCAGCTGCATTTTATTTTTAATTCTATTCTTTTTAATTATTTAATATTTTATTCTAGTCATTTCATAATGATTATAATTTTTTTTCTTGATGATGAACATTACTACCATTTATACCAATTAACACCATTTAACACTCATTGTACCCCAGTAACCTGGTGACAGGATCATGGGAACAAAAGCTCCAGAGGACCCAGCAGGCAAAAAGCCCAAGGCCCCTGACCTGGCCTTTAAACTTTTCAGATCTCAATCTGATCAAGCACCCATGGGATACACCAGACAAATAAGGCTGATCCATGGAGGCCCCGCCCCCACAACCCACAGTACCCAAAGGATCCTCTGCTAACTTCCTGGTGCCAGACACCACAGCACACCTCCAGAGGTCCGTCAGAGCCACGCCCCAGGCAAACTAAAAGCCTAGGTGGTTTAAATATTAATGTTCTTAATGTGTAACTATATTTAATCCACACTACTGTACGATTTGCATTAGGATTTAACACTGAATGTATAAACCAAAGTAAAAACCTTGTCAAATAAATCTAACAAATTATGTCATCAATCTAAGATATTTTATCACTTCTGTCTCATCCTGACCCTGTAGATTTAAATATTTTGGTATTACGCTGTCATACACTTTCAATATCTTTTTTGCATAACTCAGTAACTACCCTTTGCTTCTAAGAGTATGATTATGTATTCCTGCCTGTGGTAACCGCTCTCGCTCACTCTCTCTCTTTCTCACACACACACACACACACACACACACTACAGATACAGTGGATGGATGTCAGATTGAAAAATGTGGGAGAAATCCTGAAATGAAACACTGATTCCAGGCAGACACTCGTATTCAAATCATTAAAGCTTGGTTTATTACCTCTGAAATCTCTGACACACACACACACACAAATACACAGACCTGAACATTTCCATACTCAAATCCTGTCCTCTCTGTGTGGAGACCTGAGCACCTGAATGTGTGTAAAGATCATCTTTACTGAGTGTAAAATTATGCTCAGATTTAACAGTTTTAACAAGCGCGTGTTCATGAAGTCTAACCTCGCGGTGCTGTTTATCGATGACTTGACTGTATTCATAACATTTTTCAACACTGAATCAAAGAAATCATGCTTTTAATGCTTCCGACCAAACGGGGTGTTAAGACTTCGTAGTTGCATTTTGTTCTTGAATGTCCAACAAAATTAAGGTTTGATGCAAAGAATTAGCAAATATACAAAATGACTCAAGAGCATTCGAGCGTTGTTCTTTCAGGTGCTTACAGTAAGTGTGGCCACAGTGGATTATATTACAGATATTATACACAGTTCACTCTCATATAAACTTAATCAATGTCATTAAAGAGAAGAATTTTGGTGAAATATATAAAACTTATATCTAACGATTCTCATATGAGGGTCATAAAGGGTTGTATATATTATTTTTATTTTATTTTATACAAACCTTTTAATTATTGAATTCAGGTGTTTCAATCAAGCCCCCTAATCCCAGTAAAGGGCAATCTTAATGCTTCAGCATTAATGCTATGGAGGACCGACTCCATATTGAAGTATACGTATTTGGATACAATGATGATTTACAGCTGTATCTTATTTTCTAGATGTGGTCTGGGTGCTACCTGAAAACATTCACCCCTACCTGGAATAGTCCAAAAACTACATCATAACTACAGAGGTTCCTGAAAAGCATAGGAATAGTAATTTCTCTCATTTTCGCTCTCATTTCATTTTCCATCATGATCAGGCATCCTTTTTAAGTGTACCATGCTTTTATCATATCACATTAATACTGTACTGATGTCCATTTTAAAATAAATAAATCCCACTTTTCTGAACCTGCATACATTTTAATATTTATTTTTTATTCATTCAATAAAGACAAATCATGCTATAGATAAAACTGAACTTTTGACATCGTGCACTGTTTTATTTGCCTCAAGGCTCGTTTTAGTAATTTAGTTGCAACAATGCGATTGGGTAGGCAACATTAATGACGTCACACGTCGCTAACTCTGGCCAAGTGCCTCGCTGCATGGGATGTGAGCGTGCACAGCATCAGGAGCCAGACCTAAGCACTCTGACAAGCACTGTTAAAGACCTTTGTGTTATTATTATTATTATTATTATTTTGATATCATTGCATCTTTTAGTGTTTTTTTTCCCTCCATTATGGATGTCCTCGGATGAACTGCTGTTCCATGCAGGGAATGAACAGGACAGGAAGACTTTCCGTGCTGCATCCATCCCGTCTCCTGAAACGCTATACCTGGAATAACATCAGATGCCTGCCGAGAACAGCGACCAGGAGAGCATGCTGAGCTACCAGGTTATCTATTTCCTCCTCCTCATTATTATTATTAGGGAATGGGACACTTTTTTGTACAGATGTGATTTTAAAAAGTGTGTGTGTGTGTGTGTGTGTGTGTGCGCGCGTCTGCATACTGGTTAGGTTAGGTTTTAAATGCTCATGCACAAACGCATGCAACTCCTATGATGATGAAAAAGCATCACATCTGCACTTCATTACAGCGCGAGCGCACCGGATCAATACGGCATTGCGCGCGCGCGTCCTCACAAAGCATTATTTCAGATCTAAAAACACTTTATCAGTTATTACATGTGACACATTAAAAACGTACACAGTCAAGGGTCTCTCTTTCATTACTGTTGTTGCTCCAGATGTTATTACGCAGTGCTGTTGTTTTCACGAGCGCACGTGCGTGCGGCAGGACGCGCACGCGCGCGCACCCGCCCTCCTGCATCATATTATTATTAAGACCCGTATTAATGCATTACACTGCTCATTAATGACAAGGCAACGATGTGTGTGTGTGTGTGTGTGTGTGTGTGTTAAAAAGCGTTTCCAAGCAACAGAGAGAGGATGTGCATGATCTATGTTTATGCATTTATCTGATGAAATAAATGACATTAGGAATGACTAGACAGATGTGCATGGTGAATGTGAGTGCAGATGTGCGGGTCAGCCCTCGGATATGACCTTGAAGCGATGCTGAACATTGTGGTCTCTACCGGAGAGGTGTTCGTGCGCGTTAACAAGGCGTCCAGGAAACGCAGGAATCCGGAATTTGAAAGATGAGCATAGTATTTAAATATACTCCCTATATATTCCCAGTATACTCAGATCAGCCATAACATTAAAACCACCGACTGGTGAAGGGAAGAGTATTAATGTTCTTGTTGCAACAGTCATTTCTCAGAGTTGATGTGTTGGAAGGAGGAAAAATCGGCAAGCGACAAAAACATACCTGAGTAGGGTTGCCAAGTGTCCTGGAATTGGAAACTAAATGTATGAGATAGCAGCATGTAGTATGAGATAGCAGCATAGAGTCAGTGGATAAAAGGAATAGGAAGAAAAGGTCAAAGCCATTAGAGTCACAGTTTAGGGGGGAAAAAAGGAAAGAAAAAGAGAAATGAGCAAAGGATAAAGGTATATAGTAGATACAGGGGATAATTTAGCTATGAACCACAATTATTTTGTGCAGTGATTCACAAAATTGCAGAAGCTTTCGTGTGGCGCAACAGATACGCTTTTTTATGGTGTTACATTATCAAAAATCATGTGGTAAAAGCGCCCGATCTGCCTTTTATCTCCGAACACTTTGAGCGAATTGGTCTCAAACACTAAGAGTGGAAATTAGTCGTTAGAAGCCGCATGCGCCCACATGCTTGCGGACACTCAACCCACGCGCTCAATTCAATTCAATTCAGTTTTATTTATATAACGCTTTTAACAATAGTCACTGTCTCAAAGCAGCTTCACAAAAATTAAAAGAAGATTATGGAAATGTGTAGGAGAAAGAAAAAAATATGTAGAGAGCATAGTGATCTGATTGTCCCTGATGAGCAAGCCAAGGGCGATGGCAACAGTGGCAAGGAAAAAAACCCTGAGATGGCAATAGAAAGAAACCTTGAGAGAACCAGACTCAACAGAGAACCCATCCTCATTTGAGTGACAACGGATAGCAAGGTTTGATCTGCAGTCATTCTGTGTATTAGATAGCTGGAAATTCATTATAACAGAAAATGTCTAAGTTAACATGGAATCCAGTTCAGTTCGTCACCAGCATGGCACCAGGATGAGTCAGACGGGTGCAGATGCAGAGGGCAGAGGGGGTCTGGATCACTAGGAGCTCAGGCGCAGCGTTTGTAGCTCCAAACCATCATAATGCAGAATTCAGGTGGTCCTTCTCTGGATGCCTCAGGATCTTTTCGGATTGGCCTCTGTCTACTGGAGCTGGCAGAATCTTCAGGCGCCTCGGGATGGGTAGAAAGAGAAAGAACAGGTGGAAGGAATTAGCGTAGTTGAGTGGAGTTTTGAGGTGGTAAAGTGTCACTGTTTCCTACAGGTGGTGCACTCCAGTTACATTTTGTGGTAGGAGTGAATTAAGTTTGTTTAGGAATAATATTTACGACGGAGGACAGCGATACATGCTGCTCAGTAAAACTCAGTAAAATGTTTGTATTTGAAGTTGTAGTGTTTAAATGCTGCACATGGTTTTTAAGTGAGAAAACTAATGTTATAAGGAGTGAGCTACATTTAATTACTCATTTAACTTTTTTTAAGTTTTAAAATTGTAAGACAATCTGAGAACCTGTGATATGAAATTGGGATATTTATAAAATCGTGATTCTTATAGAATCATAATTTCATTGTTATAATAATGCATCCAGTGGCGGCTACTGGTCTGTCAAATAGGGGAAGCTCATTTTCGGCCTCACTTTCACGGCTCATTTTCACTTGAA
>JAQMYJ010000037.1:3328549-3346294 GCA_030014305.1 Clarias laeviceps | reverse complement strand
TGAACCAACTCGTCTTTGAGATGAACGTTTTCTAACGCATTTTTAGTCAATAAAATGTTAATACAATAGTACATAATATGACCATTTATTTTGTGACATTATAGGGGAAGCTGAGCTTCCCTTGCAGTCTTAAAGAAATCGCCACTGGTGTGAGGAGAGTATGCTAGATCAACAGCAAAAAGTGAATGCTGGCTCTGATAGAAAGATGTCAGGAAGCACAGTCCATCGCAGTTTGTTGCGTACGGGGCCAGGTAGTTGCGGGACCAGTCAGGAAGCCCATGCTGACCCGTGTCCACCACGTAAACTACATAAAGCAATATTAGGCAGGTGGTTTTAATGTTATGGCTGATACCTGGATATACAGTGATGAATGTAATTAGTTCCCAGATCATTCATTCCTCTTTATCCTGATCAGGATCAGTCTGGAAATCAGAGCACACTGGGGCAGTGAGGTGGGAACGTGGCTTTAGGTTTCTTGTACAAATGAACATATTTCCCACATGAACTTCAGGAGAATATGTTCATACTGTCGCTGCTGTAACATAAGAGCAGGAGCTTGTTTCACGAGCATGTTTCTCTGATCACGTCTGATCTCCGTTAGGCGAAGGTTTGTAAAAGGGCTGTTTAGCAACGGTCACCTAAAGACAGCAGTGTTTCAGAAGGCTTATTGTGTGTGTTGTCATGGCGATAATGCGGCGTCGTGGGGTTGCTGAGGGCGGTCAGGAGGCAGAGATACTGCTGTGCACAATCACTCGCTAATGGATGCAAGTGGAATGTGATCTTGTATATGAGAGCACTTAAAGATTACAGGAACAGTCAGCATGACAGAGGGGTTTTACGAAGCAGACAGACAGACTGACTGACTTACTATCTGGCCGAAAGTTTGTGGACACCTGAACATTATTCAAATCATTCAATTTTATTTGTATAGCGCTTTAAATAACGGTCAAGCAGCTTTACAGAATCAAAAGAAAATCATGGAAATGAGTATAAAATGTGTGAGAAAATATGTATGAATGAGTGTTTCTGAACATTATGAACCTCCCATATTTACATTGGATAACTAACAAGCATACACACACACACACACACACACACCTCAAAGAGACAAAGCGAGAGAAAGAGAGAGTGATTAGAGGGATGATATATTGCACTGAGTGGTGAATGAGTCATTCTCCCAAGAGCAGAACACTGCAGCACTCTCGCTGTGACTTACACTGTAAACCGGAAACTCTTCTTTTAGCCGCAGGACGTCCTCATATCCCCTGAAATAACAGCCAGATGTTTATGTGTGAAATTACCTTTTCTTTTGTCTTTTCACTATTTAATCTTTAAATAGTTAGATTTTACTTTCCAATATTCTACAAGAACAAGAAGTTAAGGTGAACTTAAAAATGGGAATATGGGACTGACGTTGCAAACGCGATCATATTACTTTTTGGTCATGTGATCATGTGTATCTGTGCTATTTCTTTGCCTATATGACCCATTTTTAAATTATTTGCTTAGTCATGTTTGTATAGCTGGTTAAAATTAAATACAATTTAGTGCATCATATAAATAAAAGAATTTGTCTATACTGCACAATTCGAAGTCATATATATATATATATATATATATATATATGTGTGTGTGTGTATGTTTATTAAACAAAATAGCAAAATGCTGAAAAAAATGGCAAAGTTTTAAGATCTATGACTTAAATTAAAGGTCGCATATTTTGATATGTTCTCCCCATGCTTGGTGGGTTTCCTCCAGGTACTCTGGTTTCCTCCCACAGTCCAAATACATGCAGATTAGGATCATTGGAGTTGCCAAGTTGCCTGTAGTGTGTGAGTGACCCTGTCCAGGGTGTGCCCAGCGTCGTACACCATGTCTCCTGATATAGGCTCCAGGCCCCCTTATCTATTACCGAATGACACGTCAAAATATTTTATGCTTGTAGTCAGATTTAATGTCGTGGAAAGTCCAAATGACTAGTAGAGACCGTCTCATGTGTATTATCACCAACATCATTGTTCTGTCTCTCCTTCCCTCCCTCTCCCTCTCTCGCTCTCTTTCTTTATTGTGAAATAAAGTCATAACTGTTACAAAGCGCTGACACCTGAGACGTTACAGAAACACCATCATGTCAGTGATTATACTGTATGTTTGTCTTTGTTCAGATTGTGTTACAATGAGCGTGTTAAATATACAGCTGTTACAGTCAGAATTACATCCTGAGCCGGGTTGTCGTACACATATAATGCACATCTTCTGTCCAATCAGGATCCAGAATCCAGCCTCTCTGTGTATATAAATAACGGTTACGTTCATACTGCAGGCAAAAGTGGTCCAAATCTGATTTGTTTTGTTTTGTTTTGCATATATATATGTACGTATATGGCTCAGATCTTTTTTTTTTTTATTAATTAATTTATTATAAATAAATTAACCGTTAACACCCTGGTTTTTGCCCTAATTTATTTGTGTCCCACCCTTGTTGTTAGGGTTCCCCCCCCTACAGCAACACCTACCAAGCAGAGAGGGTGTAGGCTAGAGCATGTGCTTCCTCTTCCACCAGCCACACCTTTTTTTAACATCTGCGCGTGTATCATTAGGGCATGGCGTAACACACTCGAGGGAAAGCGCTATGCTATCTGCCTCTTCCGCTTGCGTGATGTGCCCATGTGATGTGTCTCCTGTTGCTGAACAGTATAAGCAGTATAGAGAGTGAGAGAGTGAGTCTATTGCATCGTCACATCAGTGCAGGCGCGTAATCACCAGGCGGGACTGGAGGACATGTCACCCTTCATTTTGTGGGAAAGAGGGAAATTCAATCCCACCGATGAACTGACATCCATGCCAGGATTCAGACTCATGAACCTGCCATGTGACGTGTACTATCCTGTGTATTATTACACAGCATCAGGAGGAAGCAGCATTTAATAACGAGGCCGTTACATTGAAGCGCTGCAAAAATGAACAGAAGCAAAAAAAAACATTCTTTTGTTTGTGTGTTTGGGGAGCCTTAGCGGGTATTAAGTAGCAGAGAAGTTACTTTCAGTGGGTTTGAGATGAGCTTTACTGGACAATGTAGTACAAAACACTAACATTATATTTACTGCTGCCATGTGTTACACTGAAGTTAGTGTTAGTACTGCATTTTTTTGTGTCGTAATTCACGTATCGCCACACGGACTACAAAATCGATTTTTAAAAAAAATTTTACATTTATAATAGAGACGGAATGGACGATCGGCCTTTTTCTCCAAACGCTGTGAGTGAATTAGTGTCAAACCCACTCATTGCACACGCTTACACCAGACTCAAAACACCACGTGCATTAGAAGTTTCTTTATAATCCTACAGATAAACTATTCACGCATTTTCATTCCGTGTGGTACTGTAGGAGTGAACAACGTTTTTTAAAGATATAAAATTCTAACAGAATCTGTTGAAAATGTAATATCAAACGGGATATTTATAAAATTGTGATACTTATAGGATCGCATCAAATTTTTATTGATTTAATTTAAAAATGATAAAAGTTTAATTGAATCGGCACCTAAGAATCGTAGGAGGTTACCGGCGATTCCCATCCCTAATAAGCACTATTATCTACTCCATGGTATGAGTTTAAATATGAACCCGGGTGTTCTGTCCATAGTTTATTAGTACATTTTACTTTAAATATGCAGACCCAAGAGCCCTGACATATTTGTGTTTGACTTAAATAAAACTCTAAATGAGCACTGTGACATGCATATATTCATTCAAGAGCTCAGATAAATGATCTTGGGATGTTGAGGAGGTTTCAGTGCCACTTTATTCCCAGGACTCTGTGCAGGACTTGATATCTTCCAGTCCAACCTTAGCACACCATAGAGCTGGCTTTGTGGACAGGTGCATCATCCTGCAGGAGCATGGTTAGAGCCACTGAAGGGAAAAATGTAATCCTTTACTTTCCTATACAATTCCTACAGTATAATACTGTCACAGAGCAGTTTAGGGAAGAACCACCTATGAATGTAATATTCAGGTGTCTGTATATTTTTGCCCATGTCACGTACAATGCTGCATTTAAAGCCACGTACAGTAACAGATGTTTCCTTCTGCTTGCGATAGCTAGCTGGCTGTTTATTTTCATTTACAGAGCATTGTCACTAGCGTCTGGAGCAGCGGGAAACTTGCACTACAGCGATTACACTGTAAGAACAGCAAAAGAAAGAGTTTCAGACCTTAAGTAAATTGTACATGATTGTGAGTGTGTGAGTGTGTAAGTGTGTGTCAATGTGTAAGCCTGCTTTTTTTTTTTCAGGCAGACTGCAGTATCTGAAAGTGACAGGCATTCAAATGAGTCAGGATCTGTAATACAGCTGTCAAGTCAATGTGTTCCAGAGACAGTGAGAGAGAGAACAGGGCTGTCGGCTATACATTGATCTGAAAGGACAACATGACAATAATGGACACAAACACGCACAGGCTCTGTGTTTATATGACTTCCAGACCAGCTGGGATTTATTGGCCTTGTTATGCTGTAAAAAAAAAAAAATAGATTTTTAGATATTTTTGGGGATTATAAATTATGATATTTATATTACTGCACTATACTGTTAAATATACGATGGGTGTTCAAGTCAAAGCAGGACGTTTGATTGTGCAGAATAACAACACAGTTGTGAGAGTAAAAACTCTCTTTATTTCACTATATAATCCCCTGCTACATTAATGCACTTAGTGTTTCACTAGTGCATTGACACCATCAATGTAGAAAGTATTGCTGATAATGTTTGCACCATTCAAATTTTTCACTGCAGCTCAGAGTCTCATCACTGTACTGTGTTTGAAGTCTTCTTGAAATGTCAATCGCTTTAACATCTTCATTCTCCAGAGTCAGAAGTCCTGGTTTGACTTGAACGCCCCTTGTGTTTCTCATGTAGGGAGTAAAACTGAAGTATGGTGGTGAAAGCTCTAAACAACAGAAGCATGAGCAGTGCAGTGGTAAGATTCTAGGCTATTGATCAAAAGGTTGGAGGTTTAAGCCCCAGTACTATCAAACTGAGGCTTTCAATATGTCCTGCAACCCTGTCTGCTCCAAAAATCCTGGATCATGTCTGTCCTCGCTTCCTAATAGACTAATAGGTGTAAAAAGGAATGCAATGTGCTTTTACTGTACCTCATTAATTATAGGGCTAACAACAGCTGTTTACAATGTGCATGTATTCACCCCATTTTAGGTTTCAAGATGATTTAAAGCAAGAAATTTCCTTAAATGCATCGAGTAAAGTTGACTTGTCAGGGTTTACATTGTACAGATAAATTAATAAGTGTGATATATTAATGCAGCGAGCAACAGCAGTTGCTATAATACAATAGAAGAAAAATAAGAGATACCTCAAACTACCCCGAACTTTACAAATATTCTGTGAATATTAAAGCCTCTGCATTTTGGTTTTGACTCATTATTTGCTGATGCACATGCAAATCCATATTCGATACATTTCCTTGCATATTTTTTTTATTCGTTTTCTTGGCTTCTGACGTTCCAGTGAGTCAGAGTCACTTGATGTTGTTGATGAACTTGTGGAGGTAGATGAACTCCTACACTACTGCAGCATGTCAGGATAGTGAAAAACACTAAAACAGTGCGTACACTCGAGATTTAAATGTGGCTTGTTTGAATACGACTTGTTTAAATAAATGGTAATCAGCTGGGTATTTATACACTTTTCTTTTACCTACTCGTTGGCAGTTTCATTGGTCTAGTAGGTTTTTTTCCTCCTTGAACCAGTTGACCTTCATCTCTCAATCAGCCTAAGCACATGCAGTCAGTAGCAAAGCGCTAATTAGTTAATCAGTTGTGGGCTAAAAACACTGCAGCATTGACCTTGTCAGGTCAATGAGTTGTCGAGTCATGTGGAACTCCAAACCAGACAGCCTTTAACGTTGTTCAAGCTTGCTTGCTAGTTGTTAACTAGCTGCTATTTCCTGACAAATCTATCCAACATCATTTAAAGGTAACAAATAAATACAAAGCTAATCTTAATATAGAGTACAGTGCAAGTCTTAGGCACTGTATAACTTTACTACAAATGTTGTTATACATGTTTATCATGTCTGCATTATTATGTACAAAACCATTCCATCTTTCTAAATATACCCTAAAAACTAATAAATGAACAACATTACAAAATAATATTTGTAAAGAAAGCAGCATATTACATGATTAACCAGAACAACAACAACAAAAAAAAACTAATGCAGCTCCTGGGTTTTCCATGAAAATAGAAAGGAGCAATTGTGATAAAGTTACCTGAAGACCTCTGTCATGTTCTCCAGCACGCTCAGTAAAACCTAACAGCTGTTTTACTTAGAAAATTGCACACATCTGTAAATAACACTACTGATTAATTTCAGGCGAGGAGTTTTCACACCAAATATTGACTGTGTTTATTTTTTTTACTCTTTAGTGGTCTTTATAGAAGTTTCTTTTATATAAAAATATTTTCAATTGCACCTTTGCTTATGGCTTTTTTTTTGTATGTTCCCGTGACATTTGAATGGTACTGTAAGTAAAAAAGCAGTTAGGTTTTACTGAACGTGCTGGAGTTATTTGATTTCTTCTGGTAAATTTGTCACACTTGCTCGATTCTATTTTCATGCATTATTACACATTACCACAACTGATTACTAGAGCTGATTCCACTCACTCAAATTGATTCACAGGTCCTTTTGCCTTGACATAAAGACAACTACAAATTCATTCATTTTGTCTATTTTTCACTTCTATAATTCAATTATATTATACATTATTATTAGTCTTTAATACAAGCTTTACACCAGATGCCCTTCTGGACGCAACCCTCTCATTTTATCCAGGCTTGGGACCGGCACTGCATCCAGTGACTGGGGTTTGGGCACTGGCTGGGAATCGAACCCGGGCCTTCCGCATGGCAGGCGAAACACCTACCACTGAGCCACCAGTGCTCATGCAATTATATTATACAATATAGATTTTTTTATTTCCCTATGCCACAAAGACACTGAATTCTTCCGGTCTGTAAACCGAAGTTCTGACTGTAGCTCTGGCTGTAATTCATACCCCAGGTTTACAGTATATTAATGCTAATAAGATTACTGTTTCTATAGTAATAGCTCATTCACAGGAGATAAAAGCTTTCTCTTATGCAGCAAACAACATGGGATTATCAGAGTGAAGTTTTCCACTGTTAAAGTACTCAGGAGAGACGATGCTGCACTTTAGAGTTTCTTGCAAATAAATCTTGTCTAAATGAACGTATAAAGGCTAAATGTTAACAGAAAGTTGGAATAATACACTACGGGATGCGCTGTAACAGGAGCAGTTGCATTTAAAGCATAGATGAAACTTTATATACTATAATGATACTATACAGTATCATTTAGTGCCCCACCCCCCGTTTTTTAAATATTATTTGAAACATTTTAAACTTGTAAAAATGGATCAGACCAAATTTCCTATATATGAACCTTTATTTGTATCACTCTTCTGATTGGTTCATTTGCAGACTTCAATAATAATAGTAATAATAATCTCTGAATTCATTTCACAGTGACCTTCTTTCTAAAAATGACAGACGATGTTATCGATCAAGAAATATGAGAGAAGCTATTTCTGTCGGAGGACATCTGCGAGACAGAATCGATGTGTTGGCCTTAATACAATGATAGAGCTATGGACTACAGTGTACAGTATACTATATGCTGCATGCTAGCTGTAGTCCTGGATCAAACTTCCACGAACCATTGTTAAATTACAAAGCTTTTAGGATGATTTCAGCCAAAAAAAAAGGAGAAATTGTACCAGAAATGCCTAGCATAACATACTACTTTTAGCTAGCTGCTTGCTTTCTCTGTAAGCTTTGACTAGCATTACATTACTTATTAGCTTGTCATCCTTAATTATTTGATTCTCTCTTTGAGTTTTGAGAATTTTATGTAGAGAGATTGTACGAGTTTTGGATGCTAAGAATGAACTAATTCCTGTTCTCATGGTAACCGTTAATAGCTAAACACACACACACACACACACACACACAAGACAAATATGAGCTATTCCTGAGATTTAGAGGTAATGAGCCATATTTGAGACACATTTGAGAAGATTGAGAAAACAGCTAAAATCTCATTCAAGTCTCAAAGACGGTTCATTTCTGCATATGTGAGTTGCACACAAGACAAATGTAAACTATCTCTGAGATTTAAAGGTAATGAGACACATTTGAGATGCCTTTGAGAAGATGCAGAAAACGCCTAAATCTCATTCAAGTCTCAAAGACGACTCATTCCTGTCTAGGAGACAAAAAAGAGATTAACATGAGATCTCATCTTGGAGTTTCTTTGCTATGGGATTACAAAGAAATACAATGAAATGTCCAGATCCCTGTGAAATCATTCTATGCTCATTTACACAGCCGTCACATCTGCTTCCCGGTTAATGACTAAACGTGCAATTTTACGTCGTTATGGAAAGGTTAACTGTTCACTTGCTCATGTCTAAATTATATCCGTGAATGTCATACAGCATGTGAGTGAAACCAATGCACTGAAGTCTTTTGGGTCATTTCCCGTGGGAAAAGCTGTCTCTAAATGTCTGCATGACTTTTAATATAATGCCACCATTAAGAGAAATTCAGGTGGATTAGGGCACACTGACATTTTGTATTATTAAAGCTTGACATTGTTTTGTATCATATCGCTCTAGGATTCGCTAGATTCAGATCTAGGATTATTCTGATTCAGCGAAAAGCCCTGACAGTAGCACAGACACAGTTCACAGGGTTATAATAATGCACCACTCTAATACTCTGTTCTATAGCAACAGCACATTTATAGGGATTTGTACAGTGAACTGTGGATGTCCTACATAACCAGAATAGAAACAATCATTGATATGAATACTCTACAAGAGAGGTTTATTTAACCTCTTATTAAGGAGTCTCCATTGTCAGCTGCTTTTTTCTGTCTTATTTTCGACAATGGTTGGGGAAAAAAATTCAAGGCTGGTGCAGGAACTACAGATTCTATCTGTAACTAAATGATACCCGGGGAAAAATTATATATCATGGATGTTGCAGAAAAATAAATGTTACCATAAATAAATGTAGAAAATGTAACATCATTTTATACAAATAATACAATTAAATAAATAATAAAAATCTGAAATAAGTTATAAGTGGTATAATAGGAATGAAAACTTAGGACTTAGGAAAGTGTGGTGTCGAGATCATGTGTGAAAATGATTCCTGATGCTTCCAGAAACACCCTTTCACACTCTGAGTCTTGGAATATGGCCGTGCAATCAGGGACAAACTTCATAGATAACCTGGTGATTCAGTACATTCAGGTCGTCAGCTGACTTCATTTTACTGCCACATAGACTCGAGCAACTGAAGTAACCCCAGATCATAACACTGCCTCCAGAGGCTTGCACAGTGGACACAGTTGAAGGTTTCTTAACCCAGTTATGGTTATTTTAAATGTTTTCTTTGCTTGATGCAGGCCACTAATTTGACCCTTCTGACCCTTTTTG
Source organism: Clarias laeviceps (assembly GCA_030014305.1). NCBI lineage: Eukaryota > Metazoa > Chordata > Actinopteri > Siluriformes > Clariidae > Clarias > Clarias laeviceps. The sequence goes on along the minus strand of JAQMYJ010000037.1, from coordinate 3,336,741 downwards.
GCTAGGAAGTGTATATACACCAATCAGCCATAACATTACAAAGCAATATATTTTGTTGGTATAGTCTGGCTTAGGGACATTGGCAGCAGGTCATTTGGGTCCTGTTTGTCATTTGGCACCTGTTTGTCCAGCACATCCCATGGGTGCTGAATCTAATTGGGAGCTAAGAAGTTTAAAGGCTGGGTCCATGGGCTTTTTGCCTAACAGGCCCCATGAATCGTGCACACTTTAAATAACTCTTACCCTGAGGCAAGTATCACGTCCTCACCCTTTTCCCTCCTTTCTGTATTGAATTAAACCAGGACACTAAAACGTTTTCCTCATCAGGCAGAAACAGAGACTGCAAATGGGATTAAATGTAGTTTCTCTGTCAATGCCTTCCCTCAAGGCGGCCCATTAATAAATCATATCCACGTCACAAACCCTCAAACTGCGGTTTTATCCCCTGCCGATGTGTCTAACAGGGGATGGAAGTGCACGGATAACCCCCCCCCCCCCCCCCACGTCTCTCCACGTCTCTCCGGTACCCCCAGGGCTTCTTCTCTTTGTAGAGGTGGACTTGTGCTGCTAGAGTCACAGATTTGGAGATCTGAGTGTTTAAGAGTTACTGCGACCCGATATTGTTTCGCATGCTGCAAATTCGCCGGCTTGTGCATGAGTGCTGTAATAAATTATACACAAGTAAATGTTGCCAACTCCAAGCAAAGCCTTTACACAGCAACTCATAACTCATATATTTAAAATGAAAACTCCAACATTTTTACGATTAGAAATGACCAGAGAAAAATTGTTCAATTGACGCCACAGCCATAAAATCTCATAACTGTTCTCATTTTTCATATTGTCTTTAATCGGCACTTTATTTTTAATTCATAAAGGTTTTGCTTTTTTTTTTTCAAAAATAAATCCCCACTTGTTTCTTATGTGTTTCTGTTTTTGACTAACTTTTTTTATTGGTGTTTTGTTGAAAATTTTGATAAATTGACCAAATTGTCTATATTACTCATGAAACTATTTAAACATTTACCAAATTGAACTGCAACAATGCGTAGTTGGTTTGCCAAGTCTGCATGACAATCTCCTTGGAGGCCCAGTGACACAGCCTTAATACACACTTATTAAAGCTCGTGCATGACTTAGTGTCTGTACGGTGTTTGTGTGCACAGTGACATAATGAGAGGAAAGCGTCTTGTCCAGTCCAGATGCACGGCTTAACCAGGGATCAATAGACTGTGGGTGGGTGTGTTTTCAACAGACCAAAACAGCAACACAGTGCACCCTTTGATTGTCCTTCTAAACACTAGTCATGTTTCCTAGGACACTTCCCGTTTTTTCAATACAGCTATAGTTTATACATTTACACTATACAGGATGACTGTCACACATGCTATCCAGAACTGGTTGCTATGGCAATAAACCCAACTTTGGTCCATTACGCTGTCCTAGCAGCTACCAGCTACCTACTTATCAACTCTTACACAACGCCTAGGGAGTCACAGGCTAGTTGGTAATGACGTCAGCTTTAAAAACACACAAATGCTTATTCAACAATATAAAAAGTTGAAATCGGAGGTGAGTCAGAAGAAGAGGATGGTCGGAATTAACTAGACCTGTCTAAAGGAAGTACAAACATTTCATTTAATGACATTTAACTTAAGTTAACATTTAATGAAACTTGTACAACATGCAGAATATATTGACTAGATTAAGCCAATCGCAGAAGCAATTGTGATGAAACTTTAGGGAAGAAGCTCTTTGGATGCACCTGGTTCAGCTGGATAGATGGAAACCCTACTGGACAGACAGCCTTAATTCATGATGACTCCTAAAGGGGCGGGAGCTCGTAACAGGCTGCCAATAAGTAAAGCACGCATTAACTATTAAACATTTCTATACGTGTGTTTATGCATCTGATTAGCTAGTTATCAAATATAAATTTGGCATTTGTGCCTTTTAACAATCTTCACAAGAAAACACTATCTATAAATTTGTAATACTTTGTAAAACAGTTTTTTCTATAAACTTTCTAAACGGATTTATCTCCTTTTGCACCAAAACGCTTCATGTCAAGTAACAATGATGTCTAAAAGTTTGCCGTTTTTCCTCTATTATGTGTGTGTTCTAAGATGTGTGTTTTCCTTCTTCGTAAACATGAACAATATGCTGTCAAAGTGTGGCAACAGACAGTGATCTTGGCCAATCAGAAGCCTAAAAAAACATGATGTCAAATCCAGGAGATACAGCACATGCGTCACACACTCTTACACACTAAAACACTTATTTTTTCCTGGAAATATTTTCATCCTGGAAGGAGTGAATTCCCTCATCCCTCCCGCCATTTTTATAAGTACCCATGTAGGCGTGGCCTAAGTCTAGCGCTATGGGCAAGCTCTTAAATTCCACCAAGAAATGTTTAAAATGTGTGACGATGATGAATTTTATATGTAAACCTAGATAGTGTTAAACTAGAACTGAGAGAAACTCTAGTTAAAACTGTACAATACAAACCAGTCGTGGTGAAATAGTGCGGCTACTGTATGTGTCTCTGAGGGTCATGTGACATACGGGACGCCATCAGAGACACGACTACGGCGTTTTCCGCCTGCGAACAGACACACTGTACAGATTCACAGCTTCACTTATAAAAAAAACACTGGATTGTAACTGTGAATAAATTGTGTGTGTGTGTGTGTGTGTGTGTTTTGACATGCAGAGACCTGGTGAGGAGGTTGTTGTGGATCAGGGTGGCACAAGCTCAGTCCTTAACATCCACTATGAGAAAGAGGAGCTGGAAAGTGAGTGTATCACATACACACACACACACACACACACATGCAAATACAAATACACACACTCAAAGGAGGCAAGATCAAGCACCTGGATCTCTCAGGTTTTGTTGTTTCTCTTGGCACACACACACACACACACACACACACAATGAAGTTAAGATCAAGCAGCTAGCTCTTTTAATTTTTGATGGACTTCCTGGCAAACACACACACACATACACTTGTAATCAAGATCTAGCACCTACTGTATCTCTCATGTTTTGCTGTTTCTTTTGGCATATATATAATCACGCACACACACACACACACACACACACAAAGAAATCAAGATCAAACAATACACAAGTAATGATCAAACACCTGGCTCCTTGCTCCTTCTTTTCTCACAGCTAGAAGCACCAGCTCTTTCAATGTTTTGTTAGTTCCCAAGGACACATACACACATACATATGTACACACACTCACACACACACACACACAGTGAGTGGAAGATGATTTTGGAGTGTGTATTTGTTGTACCACGTCATGTGTCTGCTGCAGGTGCGGAAGAACGTTTCTGCAGTGTGTGTGATCTTACTTCATTGTTTCAGGCCACAGGACATACACACGCAAACTGGGACACACACACACACAAACACACAAACAAGAACAAAGCAAATACACGAACAGGGACACACACACAAGCTCAAGTACACACGCACACAGAAACACAATCACAGAGATGTTGAGATCAAACTCCTTAGCACTCTTGTTGTTTCATTTGGCGTGCCATCACACACACACACACACACACACACACACAAACACACTGAGTGGTAGACTATGTGTTTATGAGTGTGTGTGTTTGTGGTCTCAGGTCACAGGACTCTGTTCGTCGGGGTGAGGATGCCTATGGGCCGTCAGTCACACCGCCATCACAAGGCTCACGGCTCCAAACACCGCAGGAGAGATAGGTCGAGAACCGGGAGCCTAGCGCTGGATACTGATTCTTCAGGGAGCACCTCACATGGTAATAACACACACACACACACACACGAGAGAGAGAGAGAGAAGGTCAATACAAAGAGCAGACAAGTCAATGTGAAACATAAATTAATAATAGATATCATGGAGCGCTAAAGGTGAGATACGGTAAGATGGGAGACGACAGCACTCTTCACCCCCCCCCCCCCCCAAAGACACACACACACACACACCTCCCATTTCTTTATATGTAATTAAATGAAATGGGTAAAAAAAACAGATACTAATACTAAAGTTTTACTTCGACAGGCTGCTAAGTGCCTAACGATACAATAAAAAAACTGGTGGTTTATGTATTAGCCTCAGCAACGACCTCATTTCCCCTCTCGTCTATTCCAAGCACTCAGCATCAGCAGTAAACTAATCACCCGCCTGATCTTCACCGGAGCCGGGCGGAAGATGTGCCCAGTGAGCTCATTACGCTAATTACGAAATTCTCAAGATGATTTTATGATACACACTAGGGATCATGACTTGCTCAGGACGTGTCCTATTAGGTTTCATAATAAAAAATATGTCATAAATAAATATTATAAATATGTTGTGGATATTTAGCAAATGTAAAATGTTTGCGTGAACCCGCGGCGCGCACTTTCACTTTGCTGAGTTTTGGTCAAAAGGCCGATGAACGTGTATGCTAATATGAGCGGGTTTATTAATATAAAATGCAGACACAATCCCCCAGAAATGCAACAAACACAAATACAGTGGAACCTCGGTTCACAAACTTAATTTGTTCCTAATTTATGGTCGTAACCCGATTTTATCATTTTTTTCCGTTTTTCCTAAAGAAATACATGTAAATAGAATTAATCCATTCTCTGTCTATATTTAACTTTTGATGAATTTTGTTTCTATCAAATAAAACAAAGTACCAAACAGCCATAATTATACAAAAATATAGAGAGCGAACACTTCATTTTTACATGTGTTGTTTGCGCACCTTTCTTAGGGAGACTCTGAGACGTGAAGGAATAGATGAGGGGAAGATGGGTGGGGAGGAAGTTAGTGTTTCGAAGGAGACGCTCTTTCCATGATAACACTCGGTAATTCTCCTTCAGGGGTTTTCTCTCTTTTTTTGTTTCTTGGCCTCTGGTTTGTACGTCGCAGCCTCTTTCAATTAAAATCTAGACAGAGACATTTGTTTCTTCTGCGCTGCACAGAAAGGACACTGCGTTATCATTCATAAGGCATAAAACTCTAAACACATTTGTTCAGATGATACCTCTCGGCAAAGGCTTGGACATCACTCTATTTTACATTTTACTGTATCATGTGCGCGATCCGCAACTGCAGACTGAGCAAAAGTGATGCTGGGCGACTGTTCAGCTGATAGCAGCAGCTTGGGATAGAGGTTTCTAGGTCGTGTTCTTAGGAGGAGTTTGTGAACAGAGACAAATTAGAGACAATTTGATTTTAATTTCAATGAATGTTCCAGAAACCATGCTTTATTATTTGTTTCTCTCCATGTTTTTGTGTGAAGAATCTAAGTGTATAGGTGTGAACAGCTGAGACATCAATAGTAGTCCTGGGGAAACCTGGTGTCATCTGAGCCAGGTGTCAATAGGTCTTACATATTCATGAAAAGTCGTAGATTATTCAGTGAAACGGAGGCTCTGCTGAAAAAAAAAACTCTGCTAGAGTTTGAAATTGTATTTTTTTTTTTTGTTTGTGTACTTTGATACATAATACATGAAGATCAGCAGTTCTGGAACAGTTCATACAAGAACAGTATTGCACCAAGTGCATTTGCAAAATCCATCAAGCACCATGATGAAACTGTCTCTGATGAAGACCTTTCCAGGAAAGCAAGACCAAAACCTAATTATTTAGAGTCACCAGCCTCAGAAATCACCAATTAACAAACAGCACCCCAGATTAGAGCCGTTATGAAGCTTTACAGAGCAGAAGTAGCAGAAACATCTCAATATCAACTGTTCAATGGAAATTATTGTGTATTTCGGATAAACGCTTTCAGCATTGTTTTACAGTGTAGAGATAAAAATCAGGAAAGGCCAGGAAAGTTTGTGGTGTCCAAACTATTGACTGGTAGTGTAGTTTAACAAATGTTAAATTGAAGTGCAAATTTGTTAACATCACACAGTAACATCGTACCATACAGTCCTGATATGAAGATGGATGAACATGCAAAACAAAAGGATCTATTTATGTCTTAAGGCGTGACAATGTGTGATTGTAGATATTGCTCGAAGTGAAGGGTGTTTGCCTCTCCACCTAAAATCACAAATATCTTTGACACTTTTATGATTTCGTATCTCTCTCGCTCCGTTCTCAGACACTCCGTCTCAGAGGGTGCAGTTTATTCTGGGCACAGAGGAGGACGAGGAACACGTGGCTCATGAGCTGTTCACCGAGCTGGATGAGATCTGTGTTAAAGAGGGTAAAGACGCTGAGTGGAAGGAGACAGCCAGGTGAGTAGAGAGTAGTTCTTTCAGTCGAGATGATACTGCACACAAGTCTGAAATGTTCAATTCTGATTGGTGGGTAGTGAAGTTGTTTCCATGGTAACAACTTATATCGATCCGTTACAAGGGCTTCTTTAAACCTGGGAAATTATCATTGTCATCACTATATTCATGTCTGTCTCATGAAGTTTGTGTTTGTGTGTTTCAGGTGGCTAAAGTTCGAGGAGGATGTAGAGGACGGAGGTGAGAGGTGGAGCAAACCCTACGTGGCCACTCTGTCTCTGCACAGCCTATTCGAGCTGCGCAGCTGCCTCATCAACGGCACCGTCCTGCTGGACATGAGAGCCAACAGCATCGAAGAGATCGCCGGTCAGTCCTCAGTGCAAGGGGTCACAGGTCATAGGTTGTAGGTCAAAGGTCTTACACCAAACTTGTAAGGAAATGGAAAACTAACACAAAATTTAAAGTCATACAAAGTCAGGGACACCTCAAGGGTCATTGTTTGAGGAATGTATATATTCTCCTTCTCTGTAGAGGCTAAATTACAGATTTAACAGTTTATAGAGGTAGTAAATGGGTTTTGAATCAAAGCAGGACTTTTGGATGTGCAAAATAACAGAACACAACTATGAGAGTAAAAATTCCCTTTATTTCTCTATATAATCCTCTGCTACACTAATGCGCTTATCCCAGCTTGAATACCATCAAGTTAGATTTCTTAGTACGCCAGAGCCATGATTGGACTGCCTGCGTCTTGTCAGAAACGCTGGCCTCCCAGGAACTCCTTTAACATGGAGTGAGGTCAGGACTGTATAAGGGATGTGGCAATAACTCCCAGCCAAGGTCCTGTAGTGTGCAAGTGGTGTTGGTGAATGATTGTGAGTACAGTTCCTACAGACAAATGTGTCTCTTCTACAAATTGGCGACAAGTTATCCATCGATTTTCAGGCATTCCACTCTCTGAATGTTCACAGGAACGACTGCAGTGGTTTCCAAGTCACCACCGCCAGGATCGTCGTTCACGGACGTATGGCCATTAAAACATTTCAAATATTTTACTGTGGCTTAAAGTCTCATCACCATACTGTGCTTGAAGTCGTCTGTAAATGTCAGTCACTTCTTCAGTCACCAGGAAGTTCATCACAAGTCCCTGGTTGACTTGAACACCCCTTGTATTTACAGTATATACAGTGCTGCTTTGTTAGCTCTTGGTGCTGTGAGATACTACGAAAAAGACAAGTTATAATCTTAAGTTGAATGAACAAAACAGTTTGCCATGTGAACATGTGTGTCGCTAATAGGGTTAGGTGTCGCTAATTTGGTTGGGTAAAAAAATCATATTTAAAAAAAAAAAACATATATATAGAATCTGGTTCTGACCACGTCTTTGACCTCTTTCGAACTGCGCTGTTTTTCAGAAGTGGAGCGCATGCAGTGGAACTGACAGGGTCAACCTGATGGAAGAGTGTGAGATAGGAGTGTGTGGGCTTCGTTTGGAGTCAGAATATTCTCAACCTCACACTTCGTACACTGATCTCATAGACACACACTCGCCTACACGGTTGATAGACGCGCAGGAAACAGCATTACATGTTAGACAAGTACTCTCATTGTACATAATACACTTAAAAGGTAAAACTAATATATGAGATTCATTACATGCAAAGCAAGATAGTTCAAGCCGTGATTTGTCGTAATTGAGATGATTATGGCTTACAGCTCATGAAAACCCCAAATCCACAATCTCAGGAAATTAGAATATTTTGAAAAGGGTCAATATTCTAGACTCAAAGTGACCCACTCTAATCAGCTAATTAAACCATAACACCTGCAAAGGGTTCCTGAGCCTTTAAATGGTCTCTCAGTCTGGTTCAGTGGAAAGCACAATCATGGGAAAGACTGCTGACCTGACAGTTGTGCAGAAAACCATCATTGACATCCTCCATAAGGAGGG